>JADHZB010002041.1:357-121740 GCA_015657535.1 Nephromyces sp. MM_2019 | reverse complement strand
GCATGAGAAGCATCACACCGATGCACTATAGCGAGATTTCTTGTTCTGCACAATCCTGACGGAGCTAATCTAACGTGTGATGAGCGCAAACACCGAGTGGATTCCAAATTCAAGCCAGCTACGTAATAATGGCTTCTTGATGTTTTTGAAATGGAAGGTGCACGTAGAGCGTAGTGCCTTAAATTTGCCCTTCTCAGGTAAAAATTGCTGGAGTATTGCTCCAAATAGTAGTAATCTCATTGCATAGTGCAGTATTTCATCTAATAAATTAGTTCGATTCTGCAGAACTATTTGAGTATTTAGATGCTGAAGCGCACTTAGTATTCTCTAATATGAGTTTTCCAGTGGCGAGTTACGCTGGCTACAGCCTTTCCCATTTTATCTGTTGAAATACTAGGTTGCCGCAATTTCAGCACAAAGCATTAATTCCATGCTGGCAAGCCTCATTATCTTATGCTATTTCTATGCCAATATGCGGAACATTCGCAGATGCGATATCAAGAAGGGTCGTTCATCGAGTTGCACCTCTGTGCACAAGCATCCACTTGTTCAGAATTTTCCGCATCATCTCAACAGCATACGAATGCTTTGGATGAGCAAATAAATTCATTAGCACTGTCAGAGTCATAAAAATTACGGTGTGCAAATCAGCTAGCTTTTGCAAAATTTTGAACCTCGTTACAAAACGGAGAAAAAAAAAGTTATCACTTTCGGTAGCTACTGTCGATTAGACAACGTGAAGAGTCACCGTGTAGTAAGCGAAAAGCCTAGTATTATATCAGGTGTCCCAGAAATATGCATCCCACTAACAAGATAAACGTGTGATCATGAAGCTGGCAGATAGAGCCGGGTGAGCGTGATAAATTGACAAGGTGCTATGCAAGCTTACAACTAGGTCTAGTCTTACTAATTCCCAGAAGATGTTCAGGATTTGGAAATATACTCTTGCGCTTCTCATATTTCCAAATATGACCTGCGCAAGTTCATGGTTTGCAGCAGGATATCCAGTGGTTCTTCACAAGCCAACATCCGTTATTTTTCACCCGAAAGTGCGTTTTCTTCGCACTTGTGCTTGTTTTGAGCAGCCTTGCATAAACGCTCAGCTAAAATTTATCTATGATGATCATGTATATTTCCCATAGTGGAACTCTCGCTTACTCCGCCGTTTTAAAAACGCATCAACATTCCATAAGCTGCATTGTCATGTTGCATTGATTGCATGCTACCGCGGAGGAGGCTATGCTGCTGATCGCATGAGTGAAGGTTAAAAGCAAAAGCAGTCATCTCAGCCCCGTGTATTTATTCCCATACGGCGAATACATTATGTCTTCACATATTTGAATAAAGTCAGTTTCCTTTCTAGTTTACGAAAGATAAACAATATTGAGTCTTTTTGCCTCAATTTGTACTTTTTGTACTTAAGCATGATATTATCCTACCTCAAGCAATCAGAATTTCACAACAGTATAACCCACAATATCACTTCTGAGACAGTTATTTTTTTTCATTTAAAAATTTTATTAGGTAATAATCATCATCATCAGAAAACGAATAGAAGACGTCGGAAGAAGAATCGACGTGGTCACTTCTGCTAGATATTGAACTTTCGTTCTCTGCCTCTGGCAGAATTTCAACGTGCTGCGATATATTTGGCAATTGTGGGCCGTCCTGTAGTTCTGCTAAAGGTATAACAGGGCTCTCACACGCATACCGGGGCACAATTTCAGTACCTTCTAAATTTGGAGGAGCCTCCGAATATATCTTTTCCTCATTCAAATTTATGCCTAATTTCAAGCAGTAGCGCAACACAAAAAGTAAATGTGTATTAATTATCTGTAAGATGTCTAGTTTGTCCTTATTTTTTACCTACGAAGGGTGGTTTTCAATTCGATTTTTCACCCACTTAATACTTTTGAGGTAACATTGGCTTAACTTAATGAAATAAATAGTCATGAATAAACTGCTGGACTGGTCTTCATGCAAGTTTCTAACCAATGTTATATGCGCAGCTAGATTCCTTATAACGATATCATTCACCATTATTTTATCGCTGATAAGACAACAAATAGCATTAAGAGGACATAACACTTCTCGCTGCTATTAAAACTGAAGGACTAATTATTCATAAACTTCGATGATTACAAAAAAATTTTAAGCAATGTACTACCACTGCACTTAATTGGTTAGGTGTGGCACAAAGCTTACCTGCTGTTATCTTTTCCTGGCGAACCTGCGTGCTACGTAGTCATGTTTCATTAGTTTAAAATTTATTGATTGAAATGTCGTACAGCCACAGTTACTCTACACAAAAAAGGCTCTAATGCCCCTGGGAGCTGAATTTTTCTTGGTAACGAGCTATACACCATTCCTTTGATAACATAAAATCGTTATTTGATGCCTATAGTCCGACATGCCCAGCATCCAACAACCTACCTGATGAAGTGTGCGTTTCATCCTTGGATACCGCCTCAAGTTCTGCTGGGCCATCTGCTTTATAAGCTACTGACCTGTCATCCAGCTCTGCGGTTTGCGTAATGCATATCGAATTTTCCAATTCCTGTGTCAAAGAGGGCATGCCACTACCTCTAAACGAAGGGAGGCCGGACTCAGTGTCGTAGATGTTATATTTTTGTAAAGACTCATTCTCGATATTGCATAGTCTCTCCGCAGGATTCTCACCTAACTCTGAGTTAAGGCTTGTCCAGACATAATATTTAGGAGGAGCTACAGCGAAAAGAAAGAAGCTTGATAATCATAAAGCGTGTAGCGTCTAAACTAAGATATGGCGTCGTGATTAGTATGTTACTAGTCTGCCAAGCTAATGCAGATACAAGTGCAAAAGTGGCATGGAAAAATTTCATGGCATAAATTAAGGTGAAGGTATGGGTGTTACTGTGCTCATATAGTTCGCTTCTAAATATGTGCTTCTAGAGCGCAATCGTTTACGCTAGCTTTATAACTGATGCTTGCTGCTTCACTTTAAGAATATATTCAAAGAGCATGCTACGTCATAACGCAGCGACTGAATCTTTTTCCATGGTATACAAACACGGCTATTACGCTACCATTTCAACTCTACAGGGAATATACGATCATCTACAAATTCTGCTTCGCTGTAACTGCATAGGTAGAAAAAGCCAAAGATGTCTACATCGAGTCTTGAAGTTTTCGTTTCACGCAATGTATCAAAATTGGGGAGTTAATTTGGAATATAAATCAAAGAAGGCTTACTGCGAGTTAAGGGCATGACTGCAAAAATGACACCTGCTCTTATGGTAATGTTGCAATATAAACGATGCCCTTTTCATGGGTCACTCTTGCCGAGTATTCCAATATTGCTCACAAGAATGTTGTGCTATATTCAGGCGTATCAGCCTACTTGCTGGCTCGTTTCGAGCTACTCAGTTTGTATGAGAGGTACATACAAGAAGCCTTACAATTCTCATGGATGTAAAATTGTGATAATGAGATTGCGTAACCGTTCTTTCAATGAACCAATGGATGCGGGCAATACGAGCAGATATGTCAGGCATGTATTGGTAGATATGACCAGTAATCCATAGGATTTTGTTTTATTTTAATGATAAATGTTTAAACTCAAGCAGCTCTCTTGCACAGCACCTTCAGGCAACTTCTTATTCATAAGTGCGTCAAAAAATTTATATTCAGCCGTACAGTTGATTTCACTATTATGATGCGCTGATTCAAATGAATTTAATTTTTACTTTGTGATCTGCCAATGCTCTGTATGCTGGAAAATGCTCCTTGCTAAGAAAAGCCACTTTTTAGTCCTATTAGTTGTTCTCAAAACATAATATGGAAGGTAAGTTATACTTTTTTCTTCGATCCTCTTCAGAAATTTTTAATGCCATTTTGCTTACATTCTTAAGGAATCGAAATTCAAGCACAATTCACAGTTTTAAAAAGTGCCTGCTTGTGCATTTGAGTCTCGAAATAGCAATGAGCATGATATATATAATAACCACTAGCTCAGCAGCTTGTAGAGACCGGCCTTATTAGTTTCTAGCCGTTCACACGTATACTGATAGGACTCCTATTAGATACTTCACACTTTCCTCTTTGGTACCATTAGCCTCTGGCACATGCACTTAACCCGAATGATAATATCGAAAAACTGTGCTTATTGACGCAGCGCTACTAGTGGCCTAATGCCTTTTTATAATCTACTGAGGGAAATAAAATGTGTTTTGTATATACCAAGTTTTGCATCTCCTAAAATACTAGTAGTGCTCAAGATCAGACTAACTCCTAACATTTAGCGACCTGAGCACTGTTATACCATATAAATTAGATTTGGAAACATGACGTAGCTTACAACTCAGACCAAGTGTTGATTATTGTGGCTTCCTCGTCGTAGCCATTTTTATATATTATTAGCATTTTTATTAGTTAATCAGTTTTCCGTATTCAAAGCGAAAGCTTAAAAGGAGTAGTGCAGCGCAATTGCTTAAACATGAACGTATAAAATCTAGAGTAGTCTTCTGTTAATTGACGTGCCGCTTACCTGCAGCGTACTGCACAAGCTTCGGCAAGCCATCCCTGTAAAAAGAAAGAGACATACATTTTTTTCATTAGCTCATCTAACTGCTTCAAATCATCCAAGTATGCTTTAATTAGGTTTTTAATATTAGTATAGGAAAGCAATGCTCACACGACGTATATGAACTACATTGCTTTAAAAAAATGATGCAAAATTAGTTGTGAGCATTATTTCAATTGGGTTTTGTACATCACTTTTGTTATTGCTTACGTGTATCTAATGCCACTGGGGCTATTCACTTGTTTCCGCCTGCAACAGCACAGCAAGAGATATATCTCTGAACAAAGAGTCGCAGTTGGGGCTTCGCAGCTATCAATTTCCATCTGGAAAAAGGGTTAACAGCACATAGCCCCCATTCACCTTGTGCTCTGAGAAAAGAAAAAAATAGGGAGTTTATTAATTCCGATGGCTTACAGGTACAACGCTAAAAAATCGATATGTTTAAAATAATATAGCAAATAAAATAATGGTAAAATTTGCTGAGTTGGTTAATATGCACCGCTGAATTAGAAAGATATCAGCTAAGCTACTTATGTTTTTTTTGCCATAAAAGAACTAAAAGCTACAAGTAAATTGAACTCTTAGATTACAAGTCCTACAGGGGCTCTTTAGCGAGGTATATATTCAAAGGCTGAGCCAACATATTCTTTGTGCCAATTTTTTGGCTTATATTCTATCCCTACGAATAACAATGAAGAAAATCACTTTAAATTGTTCAAAAATTAGTAGGTTGGAGAGGGGGGGATTGTGGAAGGAGTGATTTGTGTGTATGGAAATGATGGTGAAGATTAGAAGGGTTACAGAGACTGCGAAAGGGAGGATTAAAAAGTGACTATGAAATCATTGACGTACGCGAATATTCCGGTTTTCAACACGTTTATCACACTCTTGAATAAAGAGAAACGTATGCTCACCGCCAAGGGACCACATCTTGTAGCTAGTGTACTCATCATCGAAATATTCAATTGAGCCCTGCCATTTCCGTGAGCGCAATTGATTATTTCTCAAGCAGCGGTCCCTGCACGTACAAGCTTGTTTCATTTATTAGTAACTGAATATAGGAAAATATTGGGTTCATTCCTGCTAAAATAATCTCTCTAGATTGTAAAGCCTACATAGTCATCGAGTTATCTGATGCTGCGGAATTAACCTTTTTATGCTTTTGTGTTGGAGCATCATGTGCTATTTTCTAAACAAGTGCCCCAGTTTCTATAGCCTCAAGCAAGGCGACTTTCACTCGTACAATCCTGAAAAAATATGCAGCAAGCTAGACCTCGCGTATGACCTAATGACATTGCTGCATGGTGTGCGCTGTGCGTGTTAGCAGCTAATAATTGGTCGTGGCACTGAAAGAGATAACTTTGGTATACCTATGGTTGCTGCTAGGCGGCGACTGCATTCATTCGGCACGTCCAGCTACTCATGCATGCTCATAAATATTTTTAGGTGTTCGTAGCAATATTAAACATGCTTCAGGCACTAGGGTATAGGGTAAGCCCAACAGTTGGTTGGGTTACTCTGATATTAACTTAAGCCTAGTTGGGACTTTGTGCGCTTCACAGGCATCAACGAATAGATAGACCGCAGTGCCCAAGCGGTACATTGGTCAATTCGCCATGGCGAGTCCGGCCGGAGCTATATAGTAAGTCTCGTCGTCGTCTTTGCTGGGGTCAAATCCAGAAAGGAAGTAGTAGGAATGCAGTTCATGTTCTTTAGAGACGCGGGAAAAATCATGCAACTCACTAAATGGCTCATCACATGGGAATTTTCGCTTGAAAGCTAAGGAACACCATTTGCTCAATAACGGTGCTCTCCAATGAAATGGAAGATGTTCCTTGTTACTGTTATATTGGGTATCAAGAAATTTCTTTGCTTAATTATGGAAGCAAAGCTACTACGCTTCCACCTAATAAAATTCCCATTGTTGTCTTACTTCTTGCCTATCGGGACGTAATACACGGGTAGTACGATGGAGCAGCCCAGTAGCCTGCTGTTGCGCCTTATTTGCAAAAAAATTCATTGCAATAGCCCACCCCCAGTATAGAAAGAAGTTGTGCAACAAGCCGCTCTTAATATAATTGTATCCTCTAAGGAGAAGACCTAATTTACCTTCATAGCGTTGTAAATGCGAAGCTATCGGCCATTCTGTTTTGCTATTAGGCAATCGATAATATTTTTGAAATTTATGCGTAAGCTGATTGCAGATGCATTATCAAGATCTCTTTCTAAGTTTCACGCTTACCTAGCTATAAAGCAACTGCTAGGGTTGCATCACTTATGCTAAGAAGCAGCGTAGGTTGAAATTTCAATATTAAGGGATACTCGGTAGTTATCAATTAATCAAGTTTGTTGAGTTAGGCCGAAAAAACATTTTAAAGACTTAATCTCACTTAGAATGCATTTAGTACAATATGTGAGCGCAAGCAATAAATAGGAAATGTTGCGGACTTTTTGATTGATTCCATGATACCATATTATTATGGGTAATTTAGTAGCATGAACTTGATATTGATAGAGACCAACGTTTGCTATCCTACAAATTCACAGCTAAGAAATTCAAAGCCGCAGAAAATAGCTGATTGTTAAAAACACTCTTATACATGTAGCGATAATATTATACACTTCAAGCCGCCCATTTCACCACGAAATATAGCTTTGCATAATTTTAAATACGAAATGAAAAAATAGGGAAACGAATAAGGAATACACCTACTGTGAAGTCAATATAAAGCTATCGAATTCGTGGAATAGACCATCCGTTGGTAACGAAGCATGATGATTTATTTGAATGCTCAAGTTTTGCCGACTTTTTTTGTCTTTAGATTTTCACGAACATGACTGAACGCTGCCACCCCGCTCAGTCATAGTTTGCGAAAAATACATTCGCAGAATTAACTCGTTATGCTGGTACTCTGGCACACAAATACCGCATAATGCTTCCAAGCGAGGAACAAAATGCGATGATGATATGCTGAAGTAATTGTATTAACAGAAATACCAGGGCTAATGTAATTTTTCGCATAAGACCTACGGTATATCCCGGATTTCGCAGTGCAGTATTTACGTTTTGTTAAACCGGAAAAATTGCGCTCATAACACCGGATAAGCCTAATCCAGCAAGCCTTCTACCTGGCTTTGGTTGCTTTTACTTATTCCTGTCATTCTTTACCGAAGTATTGAGGTATATTGCGATTATTCTATGAAGTTGAAGATGAACAGGTTTTGCTTCTTTTCAATTTAATGCATTAATAATCAGAAAAAGGCAAAAACTCATAGTTAATTTAGCTCTTCTTTGGAGATCATGGGGAACGCGTGGTGTCCCAGATATTTCAGTCAATAATACGCTGACCGTGCTTCAGGTACTATCCATGTTTTTTCAGTGTACATCCATCTAGAGCATCGAAAAAAACTGGAGGCCTCATTCTAGCACCCTTGGGCAGATAAATCATGGATACTATAAGAGCATAGCTTTGCTTACACAAAAAGCAGTGCTTGCTCCTCAGGAATAGTTGAGAATTTTAGAAAAGATTCTAGGGTGGGGCACTGACTTGGAGAAAACATGGCAAGCTCATTTACTGTACAACCAGAAAACCGGCAGGGAAGCAATCAGGTGCAAAATAGAAGGAAAAGGAATAATATATTCTACACAAAGGAGAGCCGACTAGAAAGAATTTGGAAAATATATTTCGGAGTCCTGGGAATCCTACCCCTAATTTTGCACTCCTTAGTTCCAAGTTTATCCGAAGCTGCAGATTTCAATGCATGGGAACAGTCCAAATACTACCTAAATCTGATAGACGCCACGGCATCTTCCATTTATTCCAAGTGACCCAATACCTTCTACATAAAGAAAGAGAGCTATAGCAAAATTCGTGAAAAAATGCAGGCCTAGTTCGAAGCAATCGATGGATTTCCAGCCTCAGAATGCTTTGCAAAAAGGGTCTGGTTTTTGGTGTTCCTCCGGTGAACATAATGACAATTCCGTTGTTACTTTTATTGCCGGAGCAAGAAAGCTAGCAGTTATTCAAGGAATTGAAATCCATTGGGCATATGCCCCAAAAGAAGGTATTAACTCATGTAACAATAGTCGCGTGATATACATGCTCATTAAGTACTTATTTATAGTTTCCGTCTATACTAGCTTAAAAGAAGGTGGCCCATTTTCGGAGGTACTTCCGTATACCGAAGTTAAAGCTCCACAAGGTACCCGCGGCAGTATCACACGTTTAGTGTTAGCAAAAGTATCATATGATTGTGATGTCCCATGCAGCAAATTTTTTGCAAACGATAGTGTGGCCGCGAGCACTTCAAGCCCAGTCTGTCAAGCTACTCATGAAAGGGGCGAGTCATCAATTTTTCGGCATTAATCTACTTCAGCTCATCACATTAGAAGAACCTATTGTTCGATTAATAAGTGGTATTACATCCAGCACACAAGTTGGTTTTTGAAAAATGGTTGCCCCGTGAGAATTACCCGGATAAGCCTCATTTTTAGGAATTGTGCCTTGCTGTAGATGACGAGCTCAGTGTGGTATTAGACGGTTGCATTTCTAACTTGGCAAGATTGAATGGCTCTGGAATTTGGAAATTTCTAGCGAATGGTAAGAGGCCCTATTTCTTATTCCTAGTAAAATGGCCAAAACAAGCATAACATCTATAACCAGGGCAGATAAAAAATACACAGTATAATAAATGCATGAAGGTGGAAGCTAATAGCACCTTAAATAGTGGGGAAATAAAGCTCGAGGATTGTGGAATTGCAGATGAGCTAGCCACGGGGCAAAGTTCATGGTAAAAGCAATGATTATAACTCCACTAAAATGATCATTTAAATGGGTTTCATAGGGAAATACAACCTAATAACCAATTAAAACTTCTCAACGGTGGCAACATATGTTTGTCTCACTTCGGGTCGCACGCTGGATATGATGATATAGCAAAAAATAAGCCCGCTATTTCTTCACATCCTAGATACGGAGATAATTATCATACTGCTGCCTATGCAGTTGATGACTCGAGCGATACCTACTGGGTTTGATTATTAGTTAAAATATGTGCCCGTCCATGTCGGACGATATATTCTCCTCGATTTTCTCATAGGCATCCCAAGACTTCGATTTACTCAATGTTCCTCGTGAAGTATTCTTCGAAGTAAATTTTAAAGAAAAGTACAAAATAAGATGGATCACAATTGATTGGGAATATCCAGCGATGGAATATCGTATCTATCTCGAAATGGGAGGAAAATGGATAGAAACGGCGGATAGGTACACAAATTCGCAGTTCTTCACGCTGGAGGATATTAACGGAAGGTCGGCGACCGGTTTGAGGATCATATTGTTGAAACCCACTACAAAACTAAGGTATTCTGCTTTTAACGAATAAAAAAAGCTCTTCTTACTTCACTCACGAACATAGCATACAAAACGGGAAAGCCTTATACGGAATAAGGAGAGTTTCTGCGTATGCAAGTAGACTTCGGACCACATTAAATGATTGTAATGAAGCAAGAAAATCTGATGATGCCAGAGATAAGTACTTCTTAAGCCACATTGCTGAAGTAGACTTTGATGTGAGCAGAAGGATGAAGCAAGCCATAGAAAAACACTCCTTAGCTTTAAAAAGCGTTAACGAACATATCTATACATTGAGGAGCATGCTAAAAAAGATGGAAATATGCAAATCTGAGAGGCAACAACTGCTACAGAGCTCACTGGAAAAAGTTGCTGAATTTGCTAGACTTATAAAACGAGTGGAATCTTTAGGTGAAGTTTGTACGTGACTTAATCATGGCAATTCCGTAATTATACAAAAGTTAGTAAAGCCGTTCCCTCAGGCGGAGATTTCAGCCATGGCTCCCTAGATTCTGAGCAGGGCTATGCTATACCTGTTGAGAGAGGATTTTCACAGGAGCAGTCCTTGCGAGACTGCTATGAGCTGGCGGAAAGCAGCGCGTCCCCTTCAGGATTTTATTTCGTGCAACCGGATCTTGCAACATCGGCTATAAGGGTATTCTGTGATACTAGATTTCAAGCCTCATATTATGTCATAGAAGGTAATTTACAGTTAGCTTTCTGTGAAATAACCATAGGAAAATTTTCCTTTAGCAGAAGTTGGCAATTTGCATAATAAAAAAAATTATGCCAAAGCCTGCGAAGGTAAGAACGCAAATTATGGCTTGAATCAAGTCTCTCTGCTGGAGAAAAGAATGCTTTTAGCGCTAGGGCTGAAATCCTTTCACTTCCTGAGTGAGGAGCAATTACCAGCCATTATAATGCTACTGCAATTGTTGGGGATAGACCTAAATAAACCCGTTCCTTTGGCTCTAAATAATGGTGAGGGGATGTTTTTCACTCTAGACCAGGAATTAGACGTAAGCAAGAGCACAATATTTCACCTGTCAGCATATCAGTTTAAGCCTTCGTGGCTTCCTTCAGATAACGGCCTTAATTCCGGAAAGAAGGGATGGAAGCATTGAAAGTAGCAACGGCATTGCCCTTGGCGCATCAGGACTCGTATTTCTCAGCTCTACATCCATAAATTCGTCTGTAATATTATGTAAGAGCAACTGAATACTTTTTAATAATTGCGTGATAGCTATGCTTTACTTCAGGCTCTTCAAATGTTAACAGACTTAAACCGGAGCAGCGTCCCATTCAAATTTCGTGCGTTACTACCCCAAAGTTTGATAAAAGATTTCAAGATCAAAATGGAAAAGTCTTTACAATACAATGCCCAAGTGATTGCTGGCAAGCCACCTCAGGTGAATCTATGCAAAAAACCATAAATAGGACCAGTAGAGCGTCATCTCCATTCAACATTTAGTGGAAAAAGTTACTGGGGGCACCAAGGGCCTTTATTCTGAGGATAGCGCAATATGTTCCGCTGGAATGCATTCGGGGGCTTTGAATTCTCGGGGTGTCAGCCATCTGGTTATGCTGAAGGCACCTCAGGAGTACTACGGTTACTTTAAAAATGGGATTTGGTCGAACAGCCGCAGATCAACCCATGATGAAAGAAGTTTCTCTTTCTCTCGCACACCTGGCGCAAATGCGCCTGAGGTCTATGAAACTGTCACAGATTATGACTACAGAAATTCATCAAAAGCAAAACCGGCTATTACATCGAAGGTTTGTTCGCTATAATGAATCCAGACAAGCCCATACATTAATAGTTTTATTTTCAAATCAGGCACGAACTGTCGCTGATATCGAAGTAAAATTGGCGGATGTACAGCAGCAGCATGATGTTTTACCCTTGAAAGCGGAAATTTTGAACTTCAAAACAAACGTAGCAGTCAAGGAAATGATTTCTATTTTCACTTGGAAACTAAATTTAAATATACCACAAGCCTTATATGAAACAAAAAAGACTACTCGTAACGTGATATCTCTGTCGCGAAGCTTTCTGAAACCCACTGAGCAAACATGCTATAAAACAAAAGTTAGTTGTGTCACTATTTTTTGCTTCCACGCCTGATTTACAAATTGCTCAGGAAAATTTGACTAAAACAAGGAACACAGCTTGGTGGTTGAGCAAACAGCAGGTGAAAAGTGTACAGAAGCATATGCGAAAGTTGCGCGAAGTTCAAAGTATGAACGAAAAGGTGAATTACTGACGTAGAATAATCATGAAAGAATGTCAGCAGCTTAAAATCCCTAAGTAACATCGCAGATTCAGCGGCTGAAAGAGCAACAGGAAGCTTTTAAACCTTGGAGACTTGAGGAAAACATGAAAGTGCTAGAGCAGTTCGACATTTCTAGTACCAAGAGTGTGACTGGTACTATGTGCTTACGGGGCTAACGAATACTTAATGTAGTAAAAGCATCTAGATAATGATTTCAGGTTACCCAAAGTGGGATATCGTCAATTTTAACAAGCATAGTGGCTACGGGTCTATGGCCCTTGCGCAGACAGCAAAAGTTGCCCCAGTTGACAGCAGCATTGCACCGGAGGGAACATTTGCGATAGCGAAGGGAAAACAATTCTTCGATATCGCTATTACAGTTGGTGTAATGGCATCAGGTAGCGGTTCAATCGGCGTGGGTTTCAGAGTGAAAGACAACGGGAACATGTATCTATTTGAAATGAAGCAGGTATGAATAGTACAAGAGGATAGAAAAAATTCTGAAATAGCATTTTACGTCATGTGCAGGGCGTGGAGGGATGCAAGCGCATTCTACGGCTTCAGAGTAGTCATGTAATTGAGATTGCGCGGATTGACGATGGTGGTTATGTCGAGCGAGGTAAGAAAAATAGTGTTACATAGTATATTCTACGCATAACATATATTAATTGGCTGCAGCGTGGCACAACATTTATATTAGCGTAATTCAATCTAGGATCACAGTCCGAGTCTCGCGGGAGGACGAAACACATTACCTCCCGCTTCACATTACCTTCGATGTTCTAGACAGCACACTTGCATTCGGATCCATTGGTTTTTTTACTAGCTCAGTTGACTCTGCAATATTTAAGGAGCCTCACGTTCAAGCTATACCTTGCTCAGTGAAGCAGTCACTTCCACCTCCATTGCCTCCAGTTTGCAGTAAGCACCAGCGGCACACTTTCGTTATGCCGATACTACGCCTGTTCTTTAGGTAGGTATAGCGAGTTTTTTCTTAGAAAGTTTGAAGATGCTTGGAGGATAATATCACTTCCTGAGAAAGGGCATTCACAAACGGTACATTATGTTACTCTCCCTTTGTAAATTACAAAGATTGGCAATATCTTTAGCTACAGGGAACATGGAAGTACATCCTGGATGTTGGTGGAGCAGACAGAGTACTCGCTTACGTGTCAGACTCTAGCACAGCAAGAGACGAGGAAAAAGCTGAAGTGAGCAATCAGCAAAGTAGCAGTGTAATGCCGTATTGTTTTTTGCTCCTTTTAGCCACACCTCAGCGTCATATTGATTGAAGAAAGTATCTGGTGTAGCCAAGGAGTCTTTTCGTTTAAGTTTTTACCGCAGTGTTTAACTAGTACGTGGCAAAATTTCCGTGCTAACGTCGGGATACATCGCATAATCCTGTTTGGAAATTTAGGGGGGAAAATTTCGGCCCTTTTCCATTATACCGATATTGGAAACTTCATGTCTTTAGAAATTGAACAAGCTTCAGCTAGCCTTAACTCGACTGAAAATAACCAGCGTAGCACTGCGGCGAAATCTCTGCTTTCCGGGTACAACAACGGCGCATGGAATACCGTAAAGGTCTTGTTCAATCAATCTGGTGTATCCGTTAAAATTGGGAACGACCAATTGGCGACATTATCGGTTTCCAATGGCTTAAGCTTGCCATGTAAGTGAAATTCTACTTACCTTTATCTTGCCAAATAACCGTCTGCTTGCTACAAAAATTTTAGCTAGAAAGGGTGGCGCGTTAGGATTTGCGGTCGAATCTTGCCAAGGAGTGGCATTTGCTGAAATTAGTGTCAGGCCACCTACGCATACTGGATTATTTGGGTAAAGCATACAAAAATTTAAAGTGGCTGAGTTCAAGCACCACCGTGCAAGTATTTATCGATGGATAAAATGTATTTAGAGACTAAAGAGGCTCTGATTCCGCTTTTGAACTTATAGAACATCCAGCAAGTATTCTGGGATTAACATAATTTCCTATCAAGGTTCATAGATTCAAGCTTTTTGATAACGAAATTACAGAAGCTTTTGGATTTGTTCGAAATTATTATTTCAATATATGCAGTATATCATAATAAATGAGAAACTATCAGCCACCTTCCTTTCCTAGATACCTGAATGCTTATGTCGGTAATGTTGGTACCCCACAACTGTGCACCCACCATTTATCATTTTAAAAATATGAGCTTCACAAGAAGTGCGCTACAATTTCTGTGTAATTATGAGACTCTGAGGTCTCAGAATAATGTAGCCCAGCTACTATTTGTAAAAATCCTGTCTACGCCCGGCATTTTCCATCAAGATTTTTACATTGATTTTATAGTCAACTGGGCGTCATGTCACATCTCAATAAACCCACTACTTGTAGCGACGATGGTGCAGTCTGGTAAATGTAATGCCATTTCTGTTGCACTCTTTGATACCTTCCAAAAACCTTGTCGGGGTCTTTTTAGTGGAAGGTAATCTTAATACGGCGAAAGAGATTGGGCCTCGCCTAGCAGCTTAAACGTACAGCCATTATTATAATGGATTTCTGGAACGTAGTGAATGAAAATGTGCGCTTACGATGCGTGGTATGGCTCTTGCGCGTAAGTCGTCCTTCACTGCAGGATAGCACTCTTCGGCTTCACGAAAAATTTAATACCCGAGTTGGTATCTACCCATTAGATTTTTACTTCGTCCCTCTTAGGAGCCCAACTGTCCCAGTGGTATTTTGTTCCACATGCTGCCTCTAATCGTGTTGAGAACACAAAAATCCAAAATCCCTTTGTGCTAAATCAGTTAAAATAGATAATCTCTTTCAGAAAACGAGTTGCCATACAAGGTCTTAAATATCCGCTAAAGTTCTATAGGGCAGAATTGTTGAGCAAGAAGCCAGCAATACTGGCTACAGAAGTCTTGCGGGTTCGAGCACTGAATAAGCACGAAGAATCAATCGCCTTAAAGACAAATCACTTTTTTTGCTATGCTTATATTCACGTCGATTTAAGCATCACAGAAAAAACATTGTGAAAATGCTTGAATTATTTTTAAAGGCTGGTCATTTTTTTGTGGATTTTCATTAAAACGTGACACCTCAAAAATTTTTTTACTAAAGTTTGAATTTTTTGTTACTACCAACTTAGCTACACGGTAGTGTTTATTTCTTGGAGCAAACCAGATGTTCTCAGAAGCTAATGTCTCGCAAAGCTTTCTTTGTGAAGCTCTATAATTCGAATTATTTCTACCTGAAATAGAACATAATTTCAGCACCTCAAAGCACCGCATGACTTAAATTAGCAATACCTCGCAATCAGGCATGTACAAAGGAATTGTGGGACGAAGTTATAGGCCCAGCAGCTTTGCATGTAAATATTTTCATAACTCAGGGCAACTAGATTAACGACATGTTCATTGGAGTGCTTATTGTAATTTCTTGGAAGAACTGGTGAGCACAATCTTTTAGCGCTTAAACATGGATGCCTTGAATCTCGCTAAGGAAGCCATTACGTAAAGCGATGTTCTTGTCAGTTTTAATATTATACAGGCTTGATAATGTGCTGAATTTTTATAAGAGGTTTGGTCTCATCTAAAAGGGATTTCAAGAAATAGTTGTAAAATATCTATAAAAAGCCAACACAAATCCTTCCCCTCGGGCTCAGGGACAGCCTTTGTAGCAACTCTGCTGATGGCAGACTCATTAAAAAAAATAGCATGCGCAACGAATGGAAGGCTACGAACCTTCAAATAACATCAGCTTTAGCTCAAGTAACAGAAATATTCTGTAGTATAGTTGATGCACGGTAGCATTAATCCAAAACTAATAACGGCTCACTTGACGTAAATTCTGAAATTATAAAGCTTAAATTACCGGGATAGATACAAAAAGTAATGAATCAATCTGCAAAATTCTGCTGACCGTAAATTTAAGGCCTACTTTCATGGAAAAATTGCAAAAAATAGAGTGTATGCCATCTAAAAAATTTCGATAATTTTGTAAGCGTCAAATCACCAATAAAAGCATAAAGATAAAGGTGTAAAGCATTACTAGGCACCGCAAGGGAGCAAGCAATTATGCATTTAAAAATGTTTAAAACCACTTTGGAAAAACTTACAGCGCTTAATATCTGCTAGTAATACACGATGAATATACACCCTTTGTATCTGGAAAGGGATACTCAAAAAGTCCATGGCATTGAGGCATGTGCAGAAGAGGTGAAGAAAGTAACTGGGCTTAAACAAGAATACAGCTTTTGGTATAAAAATTCACAATTTACTATATATAATTCAAATTTTATCCAATTGCACTATCGTAGCATACGCGCAATTTTAACACCGAATAAATGGAAAATAAGGAGTGAGTATTGTATATAATTAGGACTATAGATATAAGTAGCTAAGGGAAGAACAGATGTGTCTTGTTGAAGCATCGACAACGAAAACTGATTGCGGGATGCGGAAGGCGAAAAACAGTAAAAAAGAATTCCGAGCCGCAGCGTAAGTGTTCCATGACAATTAGTCTAACCGAAGTGTTGATTATAAGAATAGGTTAACCGCATGACACATTAAATTTTTCGTCCGCGGATACAGCTCATTATGAGGCACAGAATAGATGGCGCGAATAAAAGTGTTTTATTGTTACACGATGTCTAAATTCAGCCATATAAACTAAGCGGGTAATTTGATGTAAGCAATCTTGCTTGAAAAAATAAAGGGAGATCAATCGTTGACAAAGCTACAATGTAACTAGAGAAAGTACGACATTGCAAAACACACAATGAAGAGGGTCCAAATATTGATGGTCACAGGTTTAGCAGGAAAGCATGTTATATACGAAATTGATACCGCAAAGGCTCTTAGCACTCCGCAAGTGGACAGCCGTGCAATCCACGCGGCTCAATACTTTTTGTAAAGAGGCCAACGAAGCTACATGTTCAGGTTAGGCGCAAACGTAAGTATTACTGTTGCTGTATCAAAGCAGGAGCATACCGTATTTGCGGGGATAATACTTCGCTAAGTCTAGCCTGGTGGGGCAAAAAACGAAAGTGCCAGACAATACCACAATACGCTAAATCCTTAAATCCCCTAAACTTCCATATCTTCTATGGTGGAAAAGGTACTTATTCAATCAATAATGAAATCAACTAGTTAGGCAAAGGTTAGCCAACTTCTTTATGATATTTAGTCCACGAAAGATCGCGGTGGAACCAAGGAAAACTGATTCTGCAAAAACCAGCAGGCTTTAAGACTTTGCACATTAAATAGTGATATTCCAACGAGGGACAGCATATAGGATTCCTAAAGCTATAAAGCTGGTTATGCACAATACGGTTCCCGAGCAGTCAAGTTAGTAGCAAAACGCATAGTATTTCCAGGTCCATGATTAGCAGATGAGCCTCCGGCAGCCCCACCATAACGTCCAAACGCCTCAATTGAAAAATAATGCGAGCTCACGGTCAAATCCACCCGGAGCCAGATGCATGTTACTCAGTATATCAGAAGTTCTGACGATAATTACGGAAAAAGCGTATTATCACCGCATAGAATACCAAGAGCCCCAAAGTTTAGAAAGAATAAAAATTTCCCGGTATGATGAACTTCAATCAATTTGAGGAACACCCTAATCGCGGCAACACAGCACCAACTACAAGTGTTTCCATTCAATTTAGATGGTTCCAAAATTTGAACGTTACGTGTCTACGTTGAACCGAAAATAAACCAGGCCGGATCCAAAGCTTTCTTCATGGAGCACTTGGGATTACCAATATCATATTGAGAAAGTTCGGACTGTGGCCCCAAGATGGGGAAATGCACAAATGCTGAGCCCGAAATCCTTGCGGACAGCACCCCATATGAAAAAACTTGCAGTATCACACAAGCTTCATAATAGATGTGGAAGCATCTAAAATCGCCCGGCGAGAAGCAGCTGTCTTCATCGTCGTTCAAACCATCTGCACTTTGCCATCGAGGGAACCTCGCCACGCCAGTATTACACAAAAATAGTGCCAGCGCTACAATTTAGAGGCGAGGAGAGGCACGTGCATCAGTACGGCAACAAAATATCTGGGCCTAGTTCATCGCTTCACTCAAGCGCAGGTGAGTTCAAGCTAAACACAAACTCACGAAGTAAAACTGGCATCCACCAGAAAAATCTTCTGCTGCAGCGCTTAATAAATTGCTGACCAGGTGCCACGCACTTCTTTGAACGTAGCTGCTACGTTAAGCTAAGGTACCAAAGTTTTTTCACCTTCAGCAGCTACGTAGAAAAGTAGCAAAAAACGCGCGAGCTTCTTTCCAAGGGCATACAAGTTTCCATTCTCATTCTTGATACTGAGGGTATTCTGCCTCGACTTCGTCCAGAAAAGCCTACTGCAAGTCTAATTCAATCAGGCAGCAGCACTTTGTTTTCAAGCTTGGAAGGGGCAACGGGAAAGATCACGCTTTATAAAACCACTAAATCTAGCTACATACAATTAGTGATTCAACATCTGCATCACCGTCCCATGGGATAGGCTAGGCCATTTTGCCCTAAACTTGTACCTTTACAAGGTAATTGCATCCTCATTCATGCAATCAGGAATGCAAGAGCCACCCATCTTTACTCCCATGCACTTTAATGAAAACTAAGAAAGCATACATCTGAAGCGCTAGCCTGAGTTAAGTTGGCCAGGTTGATAGCGGCAGTCCACTGCCCCTGACTAGTATTTAAATGCTGCAATCGATCTTAACACAAGGACAATCCACAATTTCGTGGTAGCAATAGCGTCAGCGCGTGCATGACACTTGCTCATTTATAAGAAAATAAAGCAACTCACATGAGGTAACATAAAATCAATGTACCATCTTCAGAATAACCCGTTAGGCATGTTATAATGAGAATCATAACTTTATCTTTCAGTCTTTCCCATAGTTAGTAGTGTACGTAATTAGAGTACTGGCTGATGTATATCTCCTCAAAGAATGTAGTGAACATATACATGGCTCACCAGAACATTCTACTAAGGCCCAGCACTAAGGACTATCGATGAAGTAACGTAGTGATTTAAAACTGAAAATAATGACGCGAGCATCCAATAAAACATACGCAGTGTGCTTCATATGAAGAGCCATATATGCCACTGCTAACAACCCCATAAAAAAATTAGGTGACGAAATAATATACATTGTAACGCAAAAACAGTATGCGCTCCCTATTGCAGAATCATGTAATCCTGTAGAATTATGCAAGAAAAAAGTCAAAGGATGCAGTTTACACTTTATGCATATCCAAGCTGATTATTAGATAAAACAGCATCTTAACGAAACTTGGCAATATAACTCCTAGTGACCAACAAAATAGATATCACTGGATATCACTATAAGCTAATCCAAAAGAAAAATTAACCCCGTGGGGAACATTGACACAAACTGCTGTTATAAAAAAAAATGAGTCATAACATAGGCGGCCATTCGAATGCCATAATCAATGCGGCATAACCTCCCGTGACTAAAATAAATCTAGAGATGCTACTAGACCAATTTGTTACTTAAATTAAGGCAAAAAGCTCTCTTATTCACACTATCTTAAGTAAAGAGCGTGCAGTCGCCGAAAAAAGCCCAGTCTCATAACAAATCACTTTGTAGGAGACAAAATAAAAATGATTAAATAGCAAAAATTTAAGCTAATAAGGCTTAATAAGATCAAAAATCCCAAACTATAGTAAAAAAATGCTTGGAATAAAAAATACTTCCTGATATAAAAATGGCAGGTTGCTCTATGCAATGCGGAACACTATGCCATCTCTTTTCAGTATTACTTCCTGTTTAGCACGCTAGTTTCAATAAAAATGAAGAGAGGCAATTTTTGAACGAAACCGTTTATCAAGACAGCAAATCTGAAATCTCTAATTTCTCAAAACATTCGGAATTACGCACACAGCACATTCTTCAAATTAACCAAGCAAGAAATACGCAGAAATTGCTTAGATGGGTAAAAGCAAACTCCCAAATATAAGAAAACATGGTAAAGTAGCCACTGCTATAAGAACTACCAGTAAAGCGAGGAAAATAATCAATACTCGAAAGAACGCTTGGCTTTTCAAATAGGTGACAAACTACTACTGAACAAGATAGCCAGCCAATAATCTTGAGGCTGCTTTAAGAAAATCTCAAACAAAAAAAAATGTTGAAATCAATTACAGATTTCGCACACAAAGCATGGTGAATAGACATTTCACAAGTTTTACAAAGTTGTTCCAGAAAGGCAGAATAAGGAATTCTTACGAAAATTTTAACTATTTTATAAAGGAAAAAATACAAAATAAAATGGTTTCATTCTGCGGCAAAACTTCTGGATAATATTTTGAAATGGCAGAGTCGAAGGTTGGTGCCCATGAAATTCGCAGACTGAGGGTAAAACTTAAAATTTCCATACTACAAAGTCGTGGGGGGCACAAAAGAAACTGGTAGAGGCTTAAAATTACTTTTGCTGGTTAACTATAAGCCTTCCATGGAAACTGTGTAATACAAAAGTATTCCAATGGAAATGAGTAATGAAATAATACGATCTAGTCCAGAATAGTAAGTGAGCAACTCTAGGTTAGCGGAAACGATATCATATCTTCAGTACCACTATAATATTAGCATCTGGCCTTAAAACATATCAAGGCGAAAAAATGGGATGAGCATCATCGTTAGCCTCGAAAGTGCTCCTTTTCTGGGAGAGACTATTAAACAGCGAGAAAAAATGAAGATAACCTTTTGGTTTCATAGTCTCAAAAATCTCTGTGTGTGCGTGTGTTCAAAAACCTCTTTGTGTACATGTGTGTGCTCAAAAATATCTTTGTATGTCTTTAAAAATGTGTTTGAAATGCAAAGAAAGTATTTTGAGAGAAACTACTTTCTACAGCTACATCGATATCTTTCTCATCCAAAGAGCATGCTAACGATATTCCTATACGTGATTTATAGTCCCGATAAAGCTAGTACAATAGTAAGCAAGTAATAGTAGACAGCATATTGAAGTGCCCCAAAATGCAAAGACATGACCTTATAAGAGCCTGTAATCAATCTAAGCATCAAAACTATTACCAAAAGTAGTGACTAAGATAATACAAAAAACTGCAGAAAACAAGCTACAAGAAAATTGCAGAAAGCCACAAAGATTCCCACACAGGCACAAACAAAAGGACCTAGGACTAAAATTACTAGCATAAAGACAGCCATTTCAAGCAAATATACTTCGGTAAATCGGCGACCTAACCACACTCTGAATGTAGACTATTGAACACAAAACAAATTTCCAATGTAACTTTTTAAAATGCCGCAACTTTAAACTAATAAAACTTTTAAGTTTACGGCATATATATGCGTAGGCAAAGGATGATAGTCTAATCGCAATAAAATCATTCTTAACGTAATTCAACCTTAGTACAGGAGACTGGTTTTGGGGTTCCCCAATGAAGCCTACCAAAGAGAACCAAAATTTACGAAAAATATGGAAGAAAAGTCTTCACATTTATTGCCCTACTACAAATTGCATGCAGATCACACACGTAGTAGCAATTAGAACTTATACCTACACTATGTTTCATAATAATCCCAAAAAAAACTTGTGCAAGCATGCAAATCATAAGCTTCATGATTCCGCACAGGTGAAGCAGCTTATCGTTAAAAAGATGCAGTACACAGCTCAAGCATACGCCAGGGACCATGGCCTTCCTTCGCATGAAGCTTAAGTGCATGTATATTATATATATTAATGAGCAGAACTGCTTATTATACATGACGGGTGGTATAGGGTATTAAGAGTTTATCATGTGGAATATACCGACAGGTTGTGGCACAAATACACACCCCCAAGGTAACCTCAATCTTAGTTTGACATGCTTTGCCGCGAACTTCATACCGCATTAACATGAGGCATCTCAAGGTCCCCTGCACTCCAAAAACGAGGACGGCCGCTGTGGTCCTTCCATTTGACATCTAGCAAATCAACTTCTGAAATCAAAAAGACAATGAAGACGAAAAATGCCAAAAAAACATTACCTTACACAGTTCACGTACTATTATCCAGAGGAAATGCAGCCAACGTAATGTACTTTAAAAAACCAAGATTCCACACGGTTTAGGTGTCACATAGCAAACGCTCTCAAAAAGCGCCGCATAATATAGTGAGAAAAGGGGGCAATCAGAAAGCAACAAATACCATCGTGACATTCATAAAACAAAGCGCACCGACTCAGAGAAAGACGAACCGAGTGGCGCAAAAAATATCTAGTATAACTAACAAATGCATTGAGAAAAGCTAGATTCAAATTGTTGCAAGCTGCCTCTAGTAGACAGGACTATCTTCCCGCAATACTCAGGCAAAGGATGCATGCTAGTTCAATCCGTAATTTTGGTCAAGAATTTGCAGGACAAGTTTGGAATAGAGGGTTAAACCATCACAGGAATAAACATGAAGAAAGCTGCAATTGTCATAAAAACTCACGTTGAATGACATCGAATCTATACGATGTTAAAAATCATCATATGAAGCAGAATCATAGCCAAAAAAAGTATCCAATAAACAACTAACATTCTTTTAACTTGATAAACCTGCTCTAAATCACGCATCAACCACGGAGTCGGTCAAAAGAGGATAGCTAGCAACCAGATAGGTACTGCCACAACAAAAATCAGCACAAAAAGCAACCTTTCAGCTTAAAGCCACTGGAGGATAACCTGCGCAAAAACTACACTGGAGTTTCCGGAAAGATGATTCACAAAAAAGAACACGAAGATGACTTTCCCCAAATTTCAGCTTGTAATGAATTCGAAAAAAAAATCAAGTTTAAGTACCAATACAAATAGTATCGTCCAAACAATTTATTAGGGTTGCAAACGATCCAAACTTTTCAAAGCCACTCCAGGGTAAGTCACCAAATGAATGAATTTTTATAGGTTTTTTTTCTTCTCCACAAGAAAGTCTATACTTTACTTGGGCTGATGTCGTTGCCTGCAAAAAAAAAATCGAAAACCTCAGCACACAGAGGTGGTATATCGATGCACCATACGATTCTTACAACAAAGAGAGAAATTCAGGAGTTACCAAATAAAACCCAAGCTAAACTGTATGCGACCATCAAGAATGAAGAAGCAACTTCAAGGTGAAATTTTCCTTGAAAAATAAACATCGCATGAAATGATAGTTCAGCAATCTACCCTATTTAATGCCGTAGCAGAGCCTTATCGTGAAAACAATCAATAAGGCACGAAGGACAAAATCACAAAACAATAAAAAGCTACATCGCTGGAAGCATCAGAAGCATACTCAGGCAACGGTAAAGACTTGTGAAAGTATTAAACTACAAACAAATCTAAAGCACGAGAGCTCAGTAAAAATCGGCAGCATTTCAAAATTTCGCCAGCAATTGCAAATGAAAACACTCCAAAGGAAAAGGCATATATTACCGAGAAGAAAAGGTCACATTGCCTGGATTCCCAGTCAACCTGAGAGCTGCTACTAGATACCACTAGCATTAAATACAGGTCACCAAGTTGAGAATGAGTTTCAAAAGCTGGTGAAACGATACTCTCCGTCACAGGCAGCATTTTGGCGATCTGAGTGGGGTAAAATAAACCGATGGAAGTTATATTTTGAAAAAAAAATCACGCACACATTACAACAAGGAAATTTAAGCAGCAGTGCTCAAAAAACAAAAGATATAGACACCTTCTGGGTCAGAATAGTGCATAGGCTTAGAATCAATCCTCTCAATCAGTGAACAAAGAAGAGGTGTTTCCTCAAAGTAATTGATTTTCTTGTTTCAAGCAGCAACCACAAAAAATTTCAGTATTCTTGGTAGGCTAAGCAGCCTCTGCATCTCTCAGCAAAAATGACATTTAGCGCCTGGATAAACGAATGTAGCAATAAAATAACGCACTTCTACCCTTAAATGCGCATTGACTGATTCGTTGGGTATAAAAAAATGTTAAATTATCATACATTATGCCATGTCAAGGTATCAAAATTGTATCAAATTGCATGACACTCTTACCTTGGGGATATACTTAATAATAGAAAGAGAAAGATAGTTACTGCTTCAAAAAGTACAAGCGAATAGATGCAAAACAAGCTATCCGGGAAAAACAATCGCTTCAAAAGCTAAAGAAGGCAGCATTAACCCATTAAACAGACAACGATTTGAGTAATCATAATAGCACCCACACGCAACATCAAGCTTCATGCGTGCTTACAATAGACGCATTGCTAATTCTCCACTCTATGTGAAATAGCGGATTATGCTCCAGAGCGGAGATAGTACTTGCAAAATGCTCACTGACGTAGTCCTGTTTAGGCCTGAGAAGATGCACACACAATCTAGTCAAAAACACAGCTTAAAAGTTGAAAATGTGTCTTTCCATTTACATCAGGGAGTGTATATATGAGTTTAAAGTCGGTCAAAACATAATTTTTGCACCTAGGCGTAAACGGCAAAGCTTTGTGAAGTTTTCTAAGTCAGCTATATGCATATATCTTTATGCTAATATTATATAGAGAGAGAAAACGCAACAACCATACCAACTGTGAGCTTTTTATGCACGTTTTACCACCGAAAAAAGGAAGTTCCTGTGAGTTTTGTTCAATTACCGGATCATCATCATATATATGGCAAAAAAAAGCTACGGGTATCAAAATCACCAAGCCAAGCTTCCCAGTGAATTTGCATCATATCACGAGTCCGCAAGAAGCACACACAAATTATATTACTGGTTCCCATTCAAGATACAACAATCTTTGCTACTTTGTGGCTTACAGCCATGGAATCTTGTTACAGGAAGTGTCAAAACGTATTGCAATGTCTGCTTCGATGCAAAAAGCCCAGCTAATTTGTATTATGAATGACAATCAAAGCATGCTAGTAGCAGATTTAACTGTCATATCATACATCAAGGCAAAAAAAACAGACTCAATATAAGCGACTAAATCATTACTTCCAAGGATTTTTCAAGGAAGTTCTTAACGTGTTCCTAAAGCTATGAGAAGTTCCGTCTATAGCATCCAAGGGGCTCATCTTATTTTCTGCAGATGAGCTTAGTATTAAATTCGAAATTGGTACAGATACTTCACTGTTTGCTCTCTCTCTATTTAGTATATCATGACCAGAAATAACACCAGAACCTGTATATATTTGGTAAAGTTACAACACAATGACTACCCAGCAAAAACTTGCTAATGTCAGTTTTAAGGTGCATATTATTGCACGTCAATTGTAGAGGCTAAAGCTTGAATCGGCGGTGCGTCATCGATTATTCGCGGTAAAAGCAGTAGAAACTCACTAACTTGTTCTAGAATTGAAGGGGAAGTAGGCGAAAAGACGTTCTAAAAACTACATAGAAGCGAATGCACGGGATCTGCATTAGAAGAATTGATCAAATCCGGGAAAAACATATTCGAAAGACGCGGCTGAACTTCATCATTATCTAAATGTAAATTCTTCTTTAATAGTCAATTTTGTACTATGCATTTCAATTTAATATTGAAATCATTTATATTATGCAGATTATACCAAAAAAGTGTAAAAAAACGTCTAGTTTCATACTTGCTGAGCTTGTGCTAGAAACTTAAGAATATAAGCAGCAAGTTTCTCACACACGCGCGGTTGCACACACAAGCTCTAGAAATTTCCAACTTTTAAGAAAGAGAAATGATGATTTTACGCAAAGTTTTCATCATCAAACGAAAAGCTATTCATCATGCCACAGAAGTATATAAAGGGACATTATATATGCCAGCATATGCAAAATCAAGCATTCGAATAAAAATACTCAAATTTTTTTGAAGAAAAAAAACGCACAGGCAAACCAGCCCACAATACCGTTACCTTCAATTTGACCGCCATTAAGAGCTTCTGGGGGGCCACTTGGTGATAATAGGGAATTGCAAGGCCTGCTTCTATTCGATGGGCTCATTAAGAGCTCCGCACTGAGCCCAGCTATACGACCTTTCCACACACCAAACCCAAAAGGACTCCATGATTGATCCTGAGAATGGCTGGAGGCCGCTACTTTGCTCCTAAAATTCGAGCTATTAAAGTTAATATGGCAATTTTCCTTCTTAATGTAACAACTGGGTGATCCAGCCGGATGCTCTAATTTATCTTGAACTACAGCATCAGAACTTAAAATAGGGAGAAAGCTAAAGTCTTCTTTCTCTGGATTCACACTGGTGCGAGCACGCACGCTGTGCTGCGTATTTACCACAGTCGAAGCCACTTGCGTTGGGAGTAGCTGGTGATGCGAATCCGTAAAAGCACCGCAAGGATTTTCCGGGATTGCGCTTGTAAACGAATCATAAACATCACCAGGATGCCGAGAAAATTCGTATTGCGGGGATTTGGGAACTCTTAATGTAATATTATCAGATAAATGCTGCTCATTCATGGATGCTGGGAAAAGGCTTGCACCTGCTGGATATTCCATTCTTGGATGAACCTGAGCAAAAATATTCACCAAAAATATTTCAAAACATCACAAAATTATCAGTAGTACCACAAGTTGAAATCATCTAAAAACACCTTTATACCTACCTTTCCAGCATTTACACCCAATGCACCACCCTCAGTAGTATTCCGGGGAATATGCAGTCCCAAACAAGGCTTGTCTATCAAAACACTTGAAAAAACGGCTTCATCATCATAAAAACACAGCTGATCAAAATCCGTAAGCTCTTGTTGATGGGCTCCATCGTCGCTTGCTAAATTCATCAATCTTTGTCTTTCAAAAGTTTGTTGACTCTTCAAGGAAGAATGCAAGATATTCGCAGCAGCTTTAAAGGCAGATTCAACATTGTGAGTACCCAAGGAATATGCATTAGATATACCAACTTTGCTACTCAAACAAACTTCAGATTCATTACCAGCAACGGGGTTAAGCCTCAATGCAGAGGCCTTATTAGATAATAATGCATTCCTTGAACTGACCTCAGAACGCTCAATAAGTTTGTCAAATATGCTTTTAGAATGATTCCTTTCAGGGTTATACAGATCATTAGGATATTCTGGAGTTTTCAACCCCCAACAATGCCGCAAGTGCCTCAAAAAACTAGATCCAGAAGCATCATCATACGGAGAAGTTGTTAGAGAGCTTTCAGGAGAGGGTGACGATGATTTACTAGCTCCAGATTCAGTAGTAGCAATCGAAGCAAAGTTTTGAAGTGTAACAAACCCAGGATTCTCTTTCGACAAAAAAAGATCAGTTGAGGTTCCAAGCGTTTTAAAATCATTAAGAGAAGAGCAATTCGAAGGAGATTTTAACCATTCATCTAGAGTTGATGACGCTGCAACACCGCTACTATTTGAAAGGTTTTCAGCAAACGCTGCCATTTGGACTCCGTTTCCTGAAATATTAGAATTATTTGTACTGACTATTTGTTTCAAAGTACTTTCATCATATTTTTTTATTTTACCAAGATTTACACCGTTGGAATCCCCGGTGGCAGTAGCTGCCTGAGAGTAGCCATTCCAAGTCTTTGAAAAATCCACAGCATTCGTCACGGGAATTTCTGCTGATCCGGAAATATTATTGTCTGAGTGTACGGACATGAGCAGCTGGCTCGGTGGCATGACATGACTCAGCAAAGTCTTCATAAACTTAATATCATTTTTTAACAACTCGTTTTCTTGTTTGAGCTCAACAATTTCGTAGCTCAAGGCCTGTAGGGTATTCTTCCCATCTACAAAAAACGCCAAAAAATTATATTCCGTTCCGTATACGTCTTGCAAACAAAAGTGGAAGAAACTTGTGACACGCACTTGTAGCAAAATGTGGGGTTTATCTCAAGAGAAATTACTTCTGGGTTTAGAAAAAAAGATCCCTAATGAGCATTTCGAGAGCAAAGGCAAAGCTACAGTTTCACTGAATTTTTTTTCAGGAATTATTCACCAATGTCAGCATAGGCCCGTGGTAGATTTCTTCACAATACTCGCTTACAGCGTTATTGACCTCCCAAAAAACATTGTTCAAGGCAGGTAGTTTTGAAGCTGATATTATTAAACTTACTGGTTATTCAACATATCTAGGGAAGAAAAAGACAAAATCTCCTCACAAAAAAGCCATCAACAGCTCAGAAAAAGCTTTCAATAGAAAAAAAAGAACGCAACGCAGAAAATCACACTTTTGCTTATTCTAGAAAAAATATCTCTCCGAAAAAATCTTTTTTAGAACGTAAGATTTGCAGACTATGAGAAGATTTCAACAATATTAACGCCGATTGTATAGATATCGAGTTATAAGCAGCACATAAGCCAAATATGCATCATACTGCAGATTTTAAGGCTTTTCATAACAGATTTCCAACAAAAAATAGCTCTGCTAGAATGCATAGAAAACACCTTTATCAGTGATATAAATCAGCAGGGAAGCGACAGTAAGAGTAGCTCACAAATAGCCCTAAAAAGGCTTAGAATGCTCGACTCAAAAAAAAATATTCCGGGAGCATCTTCATTTGTATGAGCAGCAGAAAATACGAGTAACTCAAGTCTGGAAAAAGGGTAATACAACGAATACCTCCCCTATGCTTAGCTTATGAAGTCAATCATATCGAGAGTCTATGATACAGCTCCTTTAAAGGCAAAACAAGCATATAAACGACCCTAAATAAACACCAATAGTGGCAAAAGTAGAACTGAAATAACCGGTGCAACGTGCCTAAAACTTCATCAATCATTTCAAGTCATTATACGCTCTATCTTGACCGTGATATCCTTTCAGATTATCTTTATAATTCCTGGCTATACTAAAAAAAAGGCACACTCAAGGTTAATTTCATCAAAAAAACTTCACGCTCAAGTAATAAAATACGAAAAACATCACAATAGCACCAAAATATCATTTTCACAAGAAAGAGGGAAATTTCCAAAGAACAAAACAGTAAAAAAAATTATCATAAGCTATAGATGCACAATATAACCATAATTAGGCACAAGAATTCGCTGGCTCAAACCTTTCATCAAAATTACTACTTCAATTTCCCATATCTGCTTTGTAAACCAAAAATTGTGGCAGAGTACTACAATCTAATGCCCCAAGCAGTGGGAGAAGAAGGCAAAAAAAAACCCATTCAGCGCAACTATTAGAGAAATATACAAGGTAAATGATACGCACTCATTTAAAATAGCAGATAAACTCGTTTGAGGCTAATCTTTGTTTCAAGCCCCGTAGTAGAAATTTCCTTAATATTCTCATTTAGAGAGAAAATATCCAACTCCATGACATAGAATGAAGATACACACCTCGAATTACAACCACTTTTTTAGTTGCAACTGACGAAAAAACACCCCTGCCACCTACCTGCATTAAAAAATGAACCTTTTAAAGTATCAACCTCACGTTGAAGGTGAGAGATTTGAGCCTGCATTGCTTGCATTTGAGGGGCTACGCATCTTGCTTCGAGAGAATCGACTAACTTTTCAAATGCTGTGCTGTATAACCCTTAAAACAATGAGAACGATTATATAGAGCGCGAGTGATACATCTCAAATGGAAAGCAATAATTAAACACATTAGAAAGTGCTATAAAAAATATATTCTTGCTTAATATATATATAATTCAATCTTATTATCGAGTTTTCTATTGCACCCTCTATTAGAAATCCTGCCAAATTTTCTTGTACTTACTGGGAAAAAGGGGAAAAAGCATTTGTAAATCTTGAAAGTACATCAGGGAAATATCCTGCGTGACTATTCTATTCAAAGTATTTCTAAACTCAATTTCTTTCCGTGCTTTTTCTAATAATTTTCTGGTCAATTTTCCAGAAACGAGGATGAGATGAGGAAGAAGCAGAAGTATTGAAGAACGGCGAAGAGAGCATGCGAAGTGATGGTATGAAGCAAAGGAGCTGATGAAATTCAAAATCATTGATTAAAATCTGGATATTATTTATATGCTGATTATATTATTTTTTGATATTAATACACCCTTTTGTAATGAAAAGATGCACAATCAATATTATTACTTGTGTTTTATACTACAAAAAAATAATACCCAAAATTTTTTTAAAAAATGCATTCAATACAATTCATTGATAACCATTTAGGCAATACACAACCAGGCAACTGATATTTGCAAAAATGCATTATGTATAAGTAGCAGGCTATCCCAGTGAGATTACGAACAGCACAAAAACCGGAATATTTTCAAAAATGGCGGAAAATGAGAGCGGCTGATAGGTTATTAGAGCTCTGAGAGGTAAAAAGGGCGACGAAACGACAGCTCTTTCAGCTAGTTTATTCAACATTGAAGCATCGTGTTCTTTTGTACAAACAGTTTCATCTAATTCTTAAAAAATAACTTGTAGCAGCTTCCACAGCAAAATACCCACCTGTCGTATCGTTTTCTCCAGGGACACAGCTGATATCAAAGCCGTCATGTGGTGGCGAGAGTACTCCTAAAGCGTATAGTCTAGCACTTTATATTAAGAGATGAGCATTAAAACAAAACAATTATCGACAATTCACATAAATTACAATGAGTTTATTAATAATTTAGGCTCTCATCAAACTTCTATTATGCAGAAAAAATCATAGATGGACTTAAATTTGCATCACGACAAATTTCAATCAAGCCCTTAAACTTCTTGCAATAAGACTTGAAAATTTTTAGCCCACAAGACATTAAAAAATGCCACATTTTTTCAGCAGATGCTGGAAAGAAGCAAGTGATAAAATCATCACTTAACATCAGGTGATTTCATAAGTTTTTACTCACCACGCGATAGCATTTTTGCGAAGTTCTGTGAGAAACCCAAGAATGAGGATAAAGTTCCGAGGAGAAGCAATTCAGCATATAAAGCAAAAGCAGCTCTTAGAAAGTGATGTCATGCCAAATATAGCACGGTGAATTATTTGTTTTTTTGGCTGGCCAAAGAACAAAAAGTACAATGAAAGTAAAACTCTTCTGTGACATGCCGTAGCAGCGAGTCTTCTTTGCACATTCTAAATAGAAAAAATTACACGCAGTTATAATTCCTAGACAACCCCCCTGATTTCCTGCGCCTTGCCAGCCGACCACCTAAAGTAGCAAAAAAATTCACGAAAAATCTGCTTCCAAAATTTAAAAATAAAATGGACATATTTTTTGCTCCCAAATAACTTTACCCTTATTACCCATGAAAAAGAGTGCATTGTTTAGACCTATAAGTCTAGGCACCCGATAAAAATACAAATCATAGATTATTCTACTCTGAAGAATGGTTATAGTAAGGAATGCAACTCGTTGCAAGGTTTCTCAAATAGAAAACCATGTGGAATCAAAATGGTGCTGTGCATGTAAACCCATATATTACTGAGGTTGAAGGTCCTCCGAAATAGAGCAATTTACTACGCAAACAGTCAGCCTGCATGTTTTTTTCGCATCCTCGACAGGCATACTACTTATATACATAGGTTAATTGTCTGTGATGCATAAATACGGCAACCACACACATATATCCATGGAAAATATGGAAACCGAGCATTTTTCAGGGATGCGTATTGCCGACGGCAGCATACAGAACTGCATTAGCACCGCAGATTGACTATTTTACGATAATTAAAAAAGCTTAATGTTATGAAATAAACGCCAAAAAAATAGGCGCAATCCCCTCAGAAAGGTCAGACTCCCAAAAAGGACACTCGGTAAAACATGTTTTTTAGGTTCTCAAAGTGCTAGAAAACTACGGTACAAAGAGGAATTTAGGGGATAGAAATAGGGTGCTCATAATCTACTTATTGCATTACTGAAAAAAGGTAATGTAAGCTCGCGATAACAGCGATAAGCAGGTGATCAAATTTTCAGGAGGGCGTAATACACTGGCAAGATTATGCCACCTATAGCATAGTCCTGCAACAGAGGCACCAAAAAAATTATTATTCCACCGAGGACTCATGGAAAAGCCTAAAGTCACAATATTATACACAAAATAAGCACTACTAAAAAAGAAAAATAGCAGCAAACGGAAGCAATAAGTTTTTCATCCATCTTCACCCTTACGCAAAAGATGCAAGCGCCTTCGCCTGGCGACGCCCAGTAGCACTATCGCGTCTAGAAAAACATCCATACGCAACTAAAGAATAAAAGGCATTGACAAACAGTGCTCATATAACAGAAACACCAATTTCATGATCGGGGGCAAACAAGGCATCATCGAGAACTCTTATGTTCATACATCCCATCTACGATGGTGCCTAATTTGAAATCCTTCGCGAATGGTGCTGCAATCCTTATAAATATCAATCAACATGAACGTACGTAGTTTCTACAAGGCATTCGGTATTTGGGCTTGATATCAGACTACTATCATAATAAAAGTGTATAGGGTAAACATATAAATTGCATTAATAAGCGGGGAAAATTTAACGAGCAAAGCGCTATAATAATGTCATACGGAACTGGCAGGGGAAACATTCATGTAAAGAATAGAAATGTTCCGTGCACCACTGTTGGAAACTCCAAATATGCTTATGATTAGTCATTCATACGCATAATTCTAAGGGTGCACAGCGATACCGCAGTGCTAGAAGCTGCGTAAGTTAAAATAGAATTGCATGGGAGTTATCATCGATATCTTCAAGATGACCCTCACTGGTTGAATTAGGTCGCTGCATACCGCTTGCAAAGATTCCAGGCCACTCACTGAGTGCCAAGTTACAGTTGCTTGTCACAGATCGGGGCCATCCGCGCCAGCTTCGGGCTTCTGCGCATTGGTTGGTCGTAGACCAATCGTCAGGGTTCACCAGCGACTCCTCATCGTACAGATATATCGGAGCTCAGATGCTAGTCGATAAAGGCTCATGCAAGCTTCAGCATACAATCGTTTAGCGCAAGAAAGACCATCAAGCCTTCGTTCCGGAACTCCCATGCTCACAGAATTCGCGTCAAAATTTGTAACAGCTCGAAATTAATGGATGTGGCTCATACACTGGAATGAATACCAGAGTTCCAGTAGAAGGGAATTAACAAAATATCTCGACATGCGGCCTTTCATGCTTTGAAACCTAAATGGTAATGGCCAATAAACATAGGATTAAGCATCGTTTCCCCGTCGGTTTGACCTACAGTACAGTTAATGCACTCAGGCGGGCTGCACGGGGCTTTCCAGAAATTTTGAACAAATTTAAACGTTAATTTTTTTTCGTTTCTGCAGAAAGTGGAACTACCAGATAGCTTGAGACCAAAAAGGTAAGAAATTACATATAGGATGAAAACACCTTATTCTGTTATAGTGTAGTAATCTCTATACTTTACTTTGGCATTACAAGCAGACTGGAGCCCCAAGGCTGTCAGAATTAATTCACACTTTAAAATTACCTCTACGAATTGCTGATTTTGCTCTTGAATTCCTTTCTTTTAGAGTTCCTTTTAAATTAACCTAGTAGCTTGAATTTCAAAAGCAATTTTTATGCATTTAACGGCTTTTAATTAGCTGCATACTGCAAAAGACCTTTCAAGTTTCACCTGCGCAGTGCTAATCTGGCGTAGTTCAGTAATCTGGTTTGTTGCTTACTCGAGGCATCACAGTGTAAGGCAAGAAATTTATAGTTGCAGCCTTCCGGCTAGCCGTTGCCATAAAGGTATTTTAAGTGACTGCCGTAAAGGTAAACTGTAATGTGCGCCTTCCTAGCTCATCTTTCACTTATTTCCATCATGCCTCCCTCCGGATTTCGATTTGTGCGTGCTATAAAATTATGTTTTTTACGTTCCACATCTTGAAGTAAAAGGATTCATGAGGAATTTCGTGCAAGCTGTGGCCATGCTGAACTTATAGTTAATTTTATATGAATTTCCCTGTTAAAGCGATGTTTACTCCTTCAACCCTCAATTTGAAAACTAATAAAAATGTATTACCATACCAAGTATGCGCTGAATAGCAACCTGCAAATTGGGGTTAACAAAGGTATGTAGTAACAGTTGTCGGTTTCTCAATATCTTTGCAGATCGTTTGCCATACCACACACATTTCAACATACCGGTAAAGCTGGTTTTTTAATCCAATGTAAGCATTTTGATGAACTTCCTCGCATCCTTCAGATAGTTCAGTGGCACGCTTTGAGCACAGCGAATATTTTTGCTTTGAAAGGAGGCAAAAAGTGGATCATGCTTTCAGGAAGATAAAAAATATACAAAAACTCCTTCGATTACTGGAAAATGCAACTAGCAAGAGTTTATCCGTTTAAATGACCTTCAACTGAACCACATTGTGCTAAAGAAAACGTTATGGCGATTTTCTAGAGCGGCGTTAAAAACACAATGAGCTGCACCAGTGCTGCTTACACGGACTACTTTCAGGTTCATAAGCAAGATTACCTTTAAGGCTGGCGTAGCAGTCCGTGCTAGTGGCACTTCTTGCTATAATAGGTAGCTAGCTTCTCAAAAGGTAATAACTTTCCAGCAGGAACAAACATTATTATCCCCTTTTTTCCAGCGCTTCATGAAAATCACTGAAGAAATTTTTTCGAATGCCTCCGGATCCATGGTAAATACACTATTAAAATTCCCGAGAAACAGAACAATAATAAAATCGTTGAATTTCAAGGGTTACCTAGAATACAGATACAAATTTCCGAAATTAGCCCGAGGGAATAGGTGCTACTAAAAAGTACGAGGCTGCAGTGAACACTTGGACGAATTTTAGATCAACTAACATTTAAAGCTAAAATAGAGTCGAAGGGAAATTCTAAAGCGTCGCCATGCTCACAAGTATGATGTTGGGTGCATCAACTTTTTCGTTCCCCTGGTGTAATGATTTGAGTCATTGACAGTTATGTTAGGACAAAAAACCTTTTAAGACAAAATAAAGATAATCTGCTCTTCAGAGCTATTATATAACTGCTTTTGATAAATCAAATAATGGTATTGCATAAAATTATTCGAATAAGTTAAATAGCTAGGCTGAGTTTGAAATTCGCTAGTCTGTCCTCCTAGATGAGTGTTCTTGTGAACACTGATAGGCCCCCGCAAGGAAGGAAGCTAGCGACTGTACGTATATAAAGTGAGTTAGCTATACACTGCGGGCCATGATCTGACAAGCTCGAAGGCACAAAGCCGGCCATAATACATACCGTGCCTATTCTAATACTACTAAGCAAGTGTCGCTGGTGCAATTGAGGGAGCAGTACTTACTCGTAAGTTGCTTTTGAGACTCGGCTTATGCCCACCGTAAGCACTAACTTTTTTCCCAAAACTCTGTACTACAGGGTAATGTAGGTAGTATTTGATTTTATTAATTAGAAGTTTTAGACGAGATTTCGGGTACGACATCTTTATTACAATTATTATGTATATCATATAGAAAATGTTCGAGTAATTGTATTAATTTTTCTTATTCATAATGCACGTGAACTAAAGGTGGTGGGATACAATGTGATTCCGCATCAGCCTCAGGTTCCCGTACATCTATAGCCAGAAGCTCTTATTACCGTGTCAATGCCATCTATCCAAGTGACAAATTTTACAGGCCCACCATAGTCAGTGAAATCGAGTCGCTTCAATTTCTACAGCAGGAATTTTTACAGTTTCACAATTTAGCCTTAGTCTTATGAGTGCACCAGAAAATTTGTAAAAATAAACGGCTACGATGTACCTCGCAGTCATATAACCCAACGAAGGCAGGCTCAATTTCGAAATTTCACCGAACCAAGCAATAAAAAAAAAGAAGCATAAATAAAGCAATCCAACTATGTATTCCATATCTGTTCAACACATAACATTCAAGAATACAAAAAATCCAGCTACAATCATTAACATTATGAAGAATACATTATACGTCCCTATTATTTTGTGTAGCATTGATTTCTTTAATTTCACGCCATGCAGGTGGGGGTCAAGGTATGAAAATATCCTTGCTAAGATAACAATGTGTGGTGCGGTGTGGTGTTGAGGACAATTTGTGATTGAAACAGGCGGATCACTCAGTGAAATTGCGTGGGACCGTAAAGAAATTGTGCAGTGTCGTTATCTGCGATGTATGGTCACTTGTTATGATGCAATCTAAAATGGAATAGTGCTGTTACTTCCGGGCGGCATGGCGGGCACTGGCAAGAAAATGCATAAACTTTCGGACATGTTGCTTACGTTTCGAGCACCGTTCGGCAACCTCGCGAATGGAGTCCCCTTCCTCAGTTAGGTTCTTCAGCACTTTTGGTGGCACGAAGTAACTGACATGCGATATAGTTTCGCAATACCTCGGGTTGCGCGATGCACCTGACTACGCGTTTTGGGAACCGTAAGCATAGGCAACCGGTTCAAAACAAGACAAGCACATCCGAACATTTCCTATTATTGTACTCAAAAGCAAACACATTTTGCGAAATTTTGGAATTCATAGTGTCCTTCTGGGTTCTACCCAAGTACTACCTTATTTTTTTGTAAAAATGGGACTCCACCTGGGAGATACATTTCCTAACTTTGCTTGCACAGCGTTTCATAGGGATGTGCGTAGGTTCGACCTGTACGACTATATGGGCGAAAGTTGGTTACTTTTTTTTAGGTAAGCGCGTTACTTTTCTCAAACTCTTTATATTGTGGGCGCCATACGAGTTTCAGAATGACTGTACTACAGCACGCGAAAGCTTTCGGCTTACCATGTTGTTTTTTCTTGAGTTTTGTAACAATAGTGTACGAGTGAACCCCTACCTTCGAGTTGTATTGCTCGGCAGGCAGTTTTATTTTGGTTTCGATTTCCATGTTTCACATCAAGAGCTTCGACTATTTTTTTATATCATGTTCGCTTTAGCCATCCCGATGATTTTACTCCAGTCTGCACAACCGAGCTTGGGAAGGCTTCGGATCTCAACTCGCGCTTTTCCAGTGTGAACTGTAAACTTCTCGCCTTGAGCTGTAATTCTACGGAGTCTCATGCGGTAAGGTAGTGAGTTTGTAGCGCTGCTTCGTCTTGTGGGAGTAATGTCTCCAGCTTTGCTGTTTTTTAATTTCTTTGAATCTCGTATTATTCCCCTCGGAACCCTCCGGCGAATTGCAAAAGGCAAATTGAAATGTTTGCTTTGAACTTTAGGCTTGGAGCGCAGACATTATGAAGTACACCTCAAGCGACAAGGCTTATCTTCCATTCCCTATAGTAGCGGATCCAGATCGGTCGATTGCTACGAAATTGGGAATAATGGATGCTGAAGAGAAAGATAAACAGGTATGTAAAGCGAAGTGTACGCTAGGTCGAACGATACTGTATTTGAGGATATTTTCTGCAGATACCCTATTCGTTAAGGAAATTTTTTTATGTGGATGATTAAGAATATAGACTATTTATTCTAGCTTACTATGCATTGTAAGTTGAAGTGAAATTCCTTCAATCTTTATGGAAATCGATTTATGTTGGAATCATAGGTGTGTACGATTGCAAGCAGCAGATAAGGAATACAGATTTATCGCGAATAAGAATACTCATTTGTCAGTGCGATAAGGAAATTTACAAAATGATAAGCTACTTATGATATATTTGAGTGTACCTTGCATCACCCAAGTGGTAAGCCAGGATGGAAGTTGCCTGCCATGCATGGCTGAAGCATTTACGTTAGAATATATTTGATTTGAGTGAGTTATGATAATAAAAAAAATGTGTAGGGCCTCCCATTGACTTGTCGAAGCGCCTTTTTCATTGGTCCGGACAAGAAGCTTAAAGCATCTGTACTTTATCCTGCCACAACCGGACGTTCCATAGAGGAGCTTTACAGAGTGCTGGTATCCCTTCAGGTAATCATTGGCTATGTCTTAATACTATTGTCAACATATTTGCGTCGTCTATGTACATGCTGCTTTATTTCCCACGAGCATTGCCTTAGACTTTTTTGCTTAGTGCATTAGATATTAATCTAAATATTACATGAACTTGTAGTGAGCCTCGCTAGGTGTGTCCAATAAAGCTTCTCAAAGTTCCGTATACTTGCGGTAATACCGTTAGTTTTCAATGAATGAGTATGGGAATTAGCTTTTTTGCTCTGCCTCCGTATGACGCTGCTGGCCCCCCCTGAGCTAGAATTTAATGCCTTGTGTGGCTAAGAAGTTTTGCTAGCAACACGTTTGCGGTCCATCGCTAGAAAGGTGTAGTTTTCTGTTTCCTAAGATTTAATTCTTACACCGAACACTAATTGAGTTTCAGTGCAAAACACTAATCAATGGTTTTTCTATCGGTTTTCAATAGATTTGGAGAATTATCAAGGTGCTAAAACAGGGATTTTTGTGCTTATGATTGCTAATATGAGCTGCGGTATTAAGTATTGTATAAAATACGAATTATGCAGCTAGTGGAGTGGTATAGGCTGGATGTTAAGGATGTATCATGATATCTGGATCCTGCCATTACTGAGGCCTGTGTGTTTTTATTAAATCACTCCATCTTTTAAACGCACCTGCTGCTTATTTTACTAACATCTTAATGCCACCGCTATCTGACAAATTAAGACGCTGAATTTACCTTTATAGTTAACTGCGAGCCTTCCAGTCGCTACCCCGGAAGGTTGGAATATGCAGGACCCATGCGTAATCTCGCCGACCTTACCTAACGAATCGGCCAATAAACTCTTCCCTGGTTTCAAAAGTGTTCCGCTTCCCTCAGGAAAAAATTATTTGCGTTATACTCCGGACTGTCCCAAATTGGATGTTGCTGGCTCAGAATTAGTAAACAAAGATAATTGAAACGGCAATGTTAAGCCGTTCTCGTAGGAACCATTTGAGTGCAAATAATACCTTCCTATTGGCCGTTAGGTTTCTATTGCTTGAATTACTGTGCTTGAATTTGATTGCAGTGTATATATCGCCGTCGCTAAGCGCTTATAGAAACAATTTTTAATTCGAGCAATGTTCTGAGGTATTTTTGTTTAATTTTTTTGGCTGCGCGGTTTGGTTTACAATTTTTATAGCTTTATAGACCCGCTAGCCTGTGCTGTGTTTATATTGTGTGCTACCATTATTGGAACTCGGGTAAAGAGTGCATTTTTAGGCTTTGTGGAAACAAGCATTTCTGATTCCTATATATATTAACATTCGATAAAACTATTATTTGAAAGACATCCAGAATCTAGTCAGCATATAAGTGTAGTGACTGTATTAGTATCTAGAGTGAATTTTTTTTATATATTTTTATGCAAACAATTTCATGAGTTGCTGCCTTACTGTTGACAAGATGACGATATATTTTTAGGGGGGTTTGTAGTGAATGTATCGAAAATTGATGCATCGGCAGTTGCCCATTGTCTGTACTTTTCTTCCAGAAACTCTAGCCCGTTATGTTAACTGATAATGCATGTCAGTTCACTGCTTGTTAATGCGAGATTCGGTTTTTACGAAATTTGTGCTCGAAATAAAAACCTTACTAAAGAGGTAAGCATATGATCTTTGTAATTTTTTCCTTATGAGTTCTCCCTTTTTAGTGCCCAAGATTTGAATGCCACTGTGAGGAGACTGGCCTTTTTTTATGATGCAGGAGTTGGTAGATCATGGTGAGCGGTATAGTCGCTCATGAATAGACTATACGCTTCATAGTTGACATGAGGAATGGCACTTCCGCCGAAATTTTACCCAAGCTCTAAAAATAAACTTTGGCAAGTGTTATCGTCGCTCGAGAGTTTCATATCCTGGCTGTTTTCGCTGCAAGAAGAATATGTTGAATATGGTATGCCATCTGTTGTGGGAGTGCTGTTTTTTATCAGTCGATTTCGCTCTTCTTTTTGTTATGATGCTAGTGGGTATATGAGATTGAAGCATTGTGAATAGGTGCCGCTTACCGATTGTGGCCCGAATTTTGTTGGAACCTCCCTTATGAACTGTTATCCCAGTTCCAAAAAAATGCAACGTATTCTAAAAAATATTTTGAGGGTGCTATTTTGTTTAGCACCTAGAAAGTGGAGAGATCGTAGTTTCCAGTGGTAAAATAGTGTACTGCTGAGTCCTTTCGGGGTAGTAGCTGACGTGAGCAGTGAGGTGTGCAGGTTAGAGTCTTTAATGACACCCAGATTGGTTCTCTGGATACTTTTAACGTGATGAACGGCTATATCGCCGGAACAGTGGTGCTTCCTAAATCCTGAATCTCGAGCCTTAAATAACTTGAGCATGCAAAAGGCTGCTTTCACGGCTGGCGAAGCATTCTGACCTAGAAGAAAAGCGCATCACGCCACAGTTCATTGATGTAGGCATATATGAATAATTCCCATAATTTGAACATGGATATCGAATCCGCGTGCAGGCTCACAGTTGGATGTCAGCTGAGGAGTAGGAATGGTCTCAAAGGTGGCTGATTGCTCACCATCGCTAGCATGGGAATTTCATTCGCATCAGAAGGTGGTTGAATCAGCGACGGCGGTGTATCCTCTGCCTCTTATCCTGGAATAAGCGCTTGTGTAGAGTTGCAGGCATAGGGTGCACAGAGCTTCTGTGTGGCCGCAACGTGAATGCATGATGAACTTTGAAAACTGAGAGAGGAAGGTGCATCGCTCTGATCTCTAGGTTTTATGGACTTTTAGTGTGCTCCAATTACTTGATAGTAGCTAAGTTCGAATGTGCTGGCGGCCTCACGCAGCCGAGGACCGAGGGTCAAGTCTGCCGGGCCGTATTTTTGGCATAGCAGCAACTTTAGTACTTTCGTACTCCGAGCTGATGAATATCTTTAATATAAGGTTAAGCAAAAGCGTAGTGCTGGCAAAGAACAAGAAGCAAAGAACAACTGAGGTGACGGCACTGTGCTGCCATGTGCTAGATTGGATTTCCCACCTGTCAAAATTGCTTTTGGACGGGCTTGCCTGACCTGCTCATACTACTCAAGCAAATAGCTTGGAGTTTCCAGCTGCGAGGTCCATGAAATTTTTGAAAAATATTGCTATGGCAAAATATTCATTTCTTTTTGATTAGAAGGCGTGGTCAATATCCTAGGTATACCCTGCTACAGATCAATATCTACGTTTAAGCTAATGAGAGAACTCGTCTAACTCACCGAAATAATTTGAGATTAACAGTTAAGGAGTGGGGTAAAAGTTTTGTCTGGATAAGTCCTGGTATCTCTAGTTTGGATTAGTCTCCAATGCTTGTTTTGGATCAGTCGAGACCTTCATCCGCTGTAGCTGGCACACAAAGAGAGACTTCGTCCCATAAGAGACTAACATTGTGTCTTTATATGTGCAATTCAACTGTTATAAATGCATAAAAGAGTTGTTCAGTGCCTGTTATCGTGTGTCCAACCTCTTACAATAAACCTTTGCTACGTAAGTTAATAAGAGTATCGTCGAAGAAGCATAACAGCCCTGGACCGACAAGATTAAGATCTTCCCTAAGGGGCTCCACCTGCTTGATTGATCACCCTCATGCAGTTTATAGGCCCATATATTATTCTGGTACCTTCTTATCTAGGATCTCCTATTTCTGTGGCTTATATATTTGGTTATCCCTGGTGCAATCGGCCCATGTAGCTGTTTTGCACCGCGCATCCTACCGAAGCAAAAAGAAAAATGCTGATTAATCCGTATAAAAGTAAGCTGACCTGTCAAAAAGGTTGGTAGTAGCGAGGACACCGAGCATTGAAGATATAAGCACTACGAAGTGCACACGTAAGGGCAATAATTACCACCTACTAGTATTTTACCTACCTTAAAGCTGATTCATTGTTACCCTTGCACTCGAAGCAGATAAGGCACAAACACGTTACCACAAAAATTTGAAGTACAACATACACTAGTAACGAAGCACTATTGCCAGGCGGAGCCCCCATCACAGTGGTGACCGCGTAGTTGCTACTAGGTTCATAGCATGTCCTCATCTAATTCCATTAGAATTGACGCTCCTACTCAGCCCCTCTCACTTTCATTCCTTGGTAAAATATATCTTTCCGTTATCACTAAGAAGTTTCTAGTAGGTGGGAGATGATTTTCCTTCATTATTGCAGAACGCACGGAAATTACTCGCTCCTTTAATCAGGGTGTCTAAGTCTGCGCTATGACTTGAAGTCGTACTCGTGCCGGCCAGACGATATTATTTTTTGTTGGTGGTAATTTCGCTTCTTCAAATTCATTTTTTAAGGCTACAATTTGCGCTCTAATTTTTCCTGCTGCTAACTCCCGAGGTCCCTGTTTCATCTCGCGTATTTTGTAGTTTTTGCACTTTACTGAGACAACTTCCACGGGTGCAAAATTAATGCAGCATTAACAACTCCTTGTGGGAATTCTAACCACTGGTTACTTCCCTATGTGCAGAATGTTACCGTTGAGGTTGATTACAGAGTGCTGACTGTCAACCCACCCAATCGATGACGTCCATCTTCAATGCATCTCGGGCTTTTTCGCCCGCTCCGGAGGCCTCGCTTAATCCCGGTGGGACCTCGAACCCCCCAGGCGGGGCACTGCTAAATTGTTTGCTGAAAGAAGCTGTACATGCTTGGTTTTCTCCTTTTGATGATAGCGACTCAGTTCGGACATGCGAGGGTGGAAAGGGTTGCTCGCTATTGAATGAGCAGTTTGGAGATGGGGACACCTATAATGAGAACTCTTTATCCCACATTGATGATGCCCGCAATACACCTACCTACACGAAGCATCAGCATGAGCATTCTTCTCATGATGTTAGTAGCAAGTTTCATTACCTACTAAGCAGTCTTCCACCCTTGGAGTGCCTAGATCCCTACTTGTATCCCCTTCCCCTTAACCACTTCAAGGAGGAACCATCGCTACATGACCAAGGGCTTGGAATTGTAAATGCGAGATTGGGGCTATTTAAATCTTTCACCGAACGCGTAGGGAGGCCCTCTTACAGAAACCCTTCAGCTCCCGAAGTTTCATCCGTAAAAGCTGTGGATTCCTTCGAACAAAAATTGAATGGTGGAATATGTGGAAGCAATGCGAACGAAGACAAGACAGAGAGTGGTGCAGAGGTATTCAGCAGACCTGCTAGCTTAAAAGATCACAAAGAAGACGCTTTGTCTTGCATTGATAAGCCCGAAACCAAGGTGCCAAATGAGAAGTTTGGAATAAGCAGCAAAACCCAAGAATACGATAGCCTTTCTGATGTGAACGTTTCTAAAGGGAGGCCTGATGGGTCACTACGTAAGCGAAACGTTGAGGATAATGAAGAAGGTGGGAAGTTCAGCCCCTTATCAAGGAGGATTTCACATGAAGGTGAGTTTCGTAACACTGGAAACTTCATGAAAGATGTTCTTATTCATATACGTAATAAAGGTTCTGTTAATGTTGCTTTGAAAGTAGAGTTGGGGCTGACATGCTACGAATATAATGCAGTCTCCTTGAGAAAATTTACTGGCTGCCCTTCAAGAGTTATAGTAAATTTAAGTCATTGCTCCAGCAGGGGATCCTGGAAAGGAGAAACTCATCATTTACTGGTTATATCTTAGAATGGTTGTAATTGTTGTATTTCTTCAAGCAACAATGAAAATGCTACTAGCTCGCAGCTTGGCCCCCCCTTGAACTTTCTGGGTAAATGTGCTGTTGTGCCGTTTGCTCCTAGGAATAGTCTCGTGGCTTAGCAGTTGACATCTACACTCGCTGGGGAGTACATGATAGTTCTGTGGGCTCATTGGAATCAAAGCCAAGATTCTTTCTTAGTAATTGTTCAAGCTCTCACGCTGCTGACCCTGCCTTCAGGCCTAGTTTTGACCTATATTCTAAATTTCCATTTTTTTCAGGTAATAAACTAGTTTCAGAGGCCTCCAAAGTTTTATCTTCGTCAAAAGTATCTCAAAGTGTATCTGCGAACATTAAGAAGGAAGGAGGCGCAGCTAGCCATTCCCAGACGAGTTATATGGGAATTCGCTCTTCATCCCGCATACGGGGAAAATCCTCTTGGTCTAGCAGTGAAGTGGAAGACTTTCATCGTTTTGTATACTCACTTCCACGTACAAATCCTGAATTTGGAAATGAGTGGCTGCTCCATAGGCTAAGAGCACTTCATTTTCCACCGGACTTTACTGAAAATATCAAGCTTCAACCGGACCTTCTTTGCCAAACAAAAAACTTTGATATACTTGCTGCTGAGAAGAAGAAAATAAAGAATGAGCTTAGGTTATACGACTACTACTATGAAAGAGTTTTTGGTACACCCCCTACTCGCGATAACAAACTCCCACTTCAATCTCTTTATGTATACTATGGAATGTTGAGAAATAAGCTGGAAAATTTTCATATTAGTGAAGGGGAGAACTCTTCTATTTTACGTGCTCATGATACAGTTCAACTAGAGCCTTCTGAAACCCCAATCAAGAGTAAAATGAAGACAGAAAAGGCTAGGAACCGGAATAACGTAAGTGGAGCAATATATGATCAGGCCCAAACGTCTGAAGCTGCGCTTAATTTAGGTACTCACGAAGAGGAGGAAAGCATTACGAAAATAAGTGCGGTAAAAAATATTGCAGAATCGCTAAGCGATTCAGGTAGGGGGTCTGGATCGCAGAGATTTAGGAAGGAAGGTGGAAAAAAGAAGAAGAGAGGCACTGCCGATAGTTTACACTTTGATGAGAGTAGGGACTCAGGCTGGGCAGAGAAGTCTACTGGACATAGCGGTGCAGATAAACGGGTTGCTAATGAAGTTGCAAAAGCTATGCATACTACGCATTTCAGGAATATACCTGATTTTGAGGTAGATAACAGGGCTGAGCGGAGCAAAGGGGTAGATTCTATTGAGCAACACAGTACCCTCAAAAGCACAATTGGAAAGAGCGGATATGGGATTGATATGGAATCTGGCGGTGATAGCAGCTGGTATTTTACGATGGCAAATATTAACGGAATGAGTACATCTGCACGAAAAAGTGCATCGCAGCAACTCGGTCATATCTCACCTATTGACATTCAAGAATTCACTGGAGAGGGCACCGCCTCATCAGCAGATTCGTCTAGCATGCTTAGCGCAGAATGCAAGCTTTCTAAATTGCCGCCGTCTACACGTGCCAATTTTGGCAGGTCCATTCCGGTTTCTAGCATTGAGAAGCATTATGAAAAGACAGAGCAGTGCCATTCTTCTAAGCCTAAAGAAAGTATTATGTCCTTTTTGCCTCCTGTTAATAACGTGTCATCAACTAATGTGGAGGTTGAAGCTTTATCCCCTGTCATTATACAGGGCGTGAAGGATGCTAACGATATGACTACTAATTACACTGATACTGCTGAAAGACGCGTCTACAGTTCACATAGTGGGGAATTTGAAGAGAAGCAGGCGTTAGAAAAATGTGCAGAGGTCTATAAATCTAGCGATATGCATGCTTCACGGACGTTGGTCCCTCAACAGATTCCAAGCGCAGGGAACAGTAAGTTGCTGGCTCAATTAACACCACGTCCTGCAGATGATCCTTTTATGCGCAATGAGTCTTTAGAGGATGGCTCAGCGTGCTTAAGTGGTGCTACCCCATCGATGAGTGGCCTGTTCAGAAAGGATGCATTCAAAGACCATATTCATTCCAACCCGACGGAAAAACTAGATTTTGAGGTTGCGATTGATCCCAGGAAGTGCGATTCTAATTATATACCAAAAAATATTGATATCTTCCCTTCGGATAGTTCCCAACAACCTGCGTTGCAGAAGAAAGGCCAATCCTTTCCGAAAGACCAGTCAAAAAAAGATGTTCACAGTGGTGATTCATTAGATTATGCTGCTTCTGAGTCTAATCACTTAAAGGGTACTACTGGGATAAGCAAACGATCATTTTCCGAGCGTCCCAGGTGGTGTAGTGGCCCCTCTGATACTGTAAAAATAGGAGGAATTCAACTGAATGACTCTTCCATCCACGAAAAAGTGCATGCATTTAATTTTTCCGATAAACCTTTAGTGGGAGTCCGTAAAGAATCTTCTGTTTTGGATTCAGAGCAGTCTACTTTAAGGCAAGAAATGCGGGGTACGATGCGTGTTGGTGATCATGGTTTATTATCTTCATCAAGCTTAACACAGGTGGACGGCTCCCATCTTGAACTCGTCCGCCACTCATCTCCTAAAACCCAGCATGAGCATGCTAATTTTGCACATAAAAAGTCAAAGTACAAAGGGACGGCCGGCGAGCTGCTTCCCACCACCGATAATTTTAAGTTTGACAGGGAAGCTGAATCCTGTGAAAATGTATTGGAAAGAAGATCACAAGTTTCATCACCGCTACGTTTATCAATGGAGGTCTCGCACCCCTCGTCTCGTACATACATGCCGATGCAGTTTTATGAAGCAACTCCTATGAAAAGCAAATCTACCCTCTTGTATGCTGGAAAGTATGGCAATACCCCTAGTGGTGTAACGCAAGGACCTTCGGAGGAGTATAACTTAGCATATCAAGCAAATCTGAAGCTCATGCATACCGATGGAGGAATATACATGGACCCCAAGCTCTCTTCAGATATAGAGGAACATGACGCAAGGTACGAATTTTCGGATGAAAAAATAGCTTATCACTCGCAGCGAGGAGGTCCTTCACTTTATCGATTAGAAAATCAGGAGCATTCAGTCCCTCCCCTTCAAATTGCCGACCTTGCCAAAGGTAGATTCGAGAGCCATAGTCGGTATCGCAATGTTGCAGCTGACTTTTCTCACCCTACGGCTGTCGAATCCAATTCGTATTCATGGAATGGTTCGCCTATGTCGGAAAATTATGATTACAGTGCATCCATCGGGATTATCACCCCCCGTTCTGCATCCCAAACGCATCATCAACTTGTCAGTAGCAGGCAAAATGCCATGAAAGATCCCTCATTTGCCAGTAATTATGCCCAGTCTACACGTGCTTATGTAGTTCCCAGCGAGCCGCAAGGTTCTTTTGTCTCTGGCAATGAAAGTCATACTATGAGGAGAAATATAACCCCTGGACGTGCAGTTACTCCTACACGTCAAGCCCTTCTAGCTGGGAGTAACAAACTCATCGAAAGAAGCTCAACGCCTTCAAAAAACAACGGTAGGATTCATCCCTCCAATTCAGGGCGCTTGAAAGCAGTGTCTGAATCTCATAGTCTTATTTACCCGCATTCAGATAGTCCTTTGTACTTAGACAGTGAACCTAGTCCCCGCAATGAACACAGGAGTTCAATCGAAGTATCAAGTAATTCCCGTACAGAAAAAGGTTTTATCCACGCTCAGAAGGATAAAAGTAATTCGCCTGTGGTTAAATCCGACATGGCAACTTTAGCCAAACTTGAGCAGGACAAAAAAAGATTGAAATCCCTGCTTAATGCGTTCCAACGTGAGTTTCAGAAAAAACACGAACGCAAAGTTAGCTTGTATAAGGATATTATACCAGTTGAAGATATTTATCGCGCCTACACTGAGTTGAAATACCAGTGTGATCGATTGAAGAAACAAGCTAACGGGACTGATGAGAAAATTGAAGGCAAAGGAGGCGAAGCATGAATAGCGAAGGAGGTAAGTATATATATTAGGTCTTAAAAATATGTGCTGATCAGGGAGAAGTTATTTCTTTTTTGAGAGCTGTAGCTCCAGCTATCTTAGACTCAGATACTGTATCTTGCACTATCATTTTGGCGTCCAGAGGATAAAAAAACGATTTAAAAGTATGATAAACTTTAATTGTGGTAGGAGCTATTAAGACGCTTCCACGATGCAAAAAATTTGTCATTCATCAGATCATTGCCAGATAGTATGACTTTCTACCTGCAAGAGACCTCAAGTACCTAGTTGCTTGCTCAGAAAGTTCTAAAACGAGGATTAAAATAAAAAATTAAAAAATAATATAATTTCGTACCTCCTAAGCTTCTTATGGGTCTTTCGTTGCACTAAAAGTATTTTTAGGCGGATTCATATTTTTTTGAATTTCAGATTGTTTTTTTTTGCTATGCAATAATAAAATTTTGTGCAAGACTTGGCTATTGATGATATTGCATGTTGTGTTGATAATATTTCGTAGAGAACTGCATTATGATTGTTTGAATTAGCGCAGATCTACTCTATAATAACCTTTTACTGCTTCGTATCGAGGGAAAATTATTCCATGCTTGTGGAGAAACTTTTGATAATATTGAAAATTTTAATAGAGAAGGGTGTTATAATATTTTTTTTTCGAGGCAAGATAAGATAATTTTTTTATATATTTACCTCTAACTTTTTAGGCTTTTCGATATATGTGGAAGTTTTTGCATTATAGGGACTCTATTCTAATATTTTAATAAAGAAATTATGCAGTTGCTTATTAAAATTTAACGCATTTGACCTAACTCTGAAATTTTCGTCATTGACCTGCATGAATGATTATATCCGTTGAGTGTTTTTGTAATTCTGAAGTACTGAATCTCCTTTACCTCAGTTGACAGAAATTTCGATATCTTACTACAAAATAAGTGAATTTTATCTGAGAAATGTTAAATATTTTTGCGTGGACATTCAGTGTTTTTCTTCATCAGAAACAGATCAATAATAATAATACAAGCTTTAATTTTCAGGATGTCTTTAATGATATTTTGCGTGAGTGGACTGCTTAATTTTTTTTATAAATAGCTTAGCAAGTGGTTGTGATGATTTTGTTGCTAGTTCAGTGCCCCAAACTATTGGAGGGCTTTTCTAGATATACCACATTTTTTTTATTAATTTTCTGTTTCCTTCTATCTTGATTAATTTTGTCTTTTTAAATTACAAGATGCCAATCTATACGAAATAGTAACTCCATGCACCACACAATGAACTAAATGCATATGGTGGCTTCATTTTTATCTCTAGCTTTCTACAATATTTTATCGATAAAAGCGAATTAAGCACTAGTGGTGCCTTCTTTTTTTTGAGTTACTTAGTTCTTTGCAACTTCCTGAGTCCTGATCGCTTTATTGACAGCGAATGCGACTTTTCATCTTAGAGATCCTCTGGTGTATTTTACCTGAACATGCAATAAGCTTACTGCACTTGGCGCCTCACAAGATCTGTGATAATTTTATTTTTTTCATTACGGTCTCTTGCAAATTAAGATTATTTTTTAACTAAAGTAAATTATATTATTCCAGAAACTACTTGGTCGAAGTAATTTGCTTTGTCGTAAGCGCGGAAAATTTTTATTTACTGCCGAAACGCAAGAGGTCATGTGACGAAATAGCTCATTTTAATTAATAAGTGCGTAATTATGCGACTGCGCTGTTTCAGGTAGCGTAACTGGAGCTCCTCTAGCTGGAAATGTCCATGCATACTCTTGCTTTCATCTTTAGGAGCAAGCAGATCACCCGGTTACGTATATATGCATCGTAGCTCTTTTATTGGTACTCCAGCGCGATATTTCCTTATCTTTTACCAAAAGGATCAGATTATTATTTTTTATCACTGCAGCTACCATAAAATATTCATCAGTTGTAATAAATAGCATAATGCGATTTTGTTTGCAGCTTGTTTGATGGCACTCCTGCACCTGCACTCAGCCCGTAGTACTACCTCCTAAGACAATTCAATTATTGGACAATTTACTAGAAAGACATATTTGTTTTTTTTAGTCTTATATTTAAGATGCAGATTATGCTTGTGCAGACCATTAAATGTGAAAGAACTTCTTCCTATCCTTTATGCCACAGGCTGTTCATTTATTGGCTTTATTTATGTGTTTTGCGGCTTTAATTTCGCTACATCTGCAGGGAATATTCAGCATATATTCATTTATTGCGCCTATTTTAGATGTGTGCGGCGCTGTATACGCTCATTGTTAATAAGAAACATTTGAAGCAACCACTCAGATTGAAAATGCTCCTTCATTTTTGCGTATGATCTTACGCTAATTTTGGCGTTGAGTCTGCACAGTGGGCTTTTGCAGCATTTTTGAGTAGTAAGCCTTGGCGCTTGGAAATATAGGGTTCATGCATATATACTCCAGCTAATGGTGGTAACATGACGATATAGGAGATGACCTTGTGTTTGCGTTGTAGTAACCGCTAATCTTTTGTCTTTAGTGTATATCCGTTATCATATGTGAAAACTTGCTGTTGTGGGGCGCTTCATATGAAATTATAGAATATTTGGGTCTACGAAGATAGGATCACACCGTAAATGCTTCACTATTAAATTATTAATGTCACGGTATTTATTCTTACTGAAGCTAATCATTTTTATGTCAACTTTCCTTTCAAAACAATAGAAAGCAGAGGAGTTAATGATTTATATTTTTTGTTTTGTCAGTGACCGTCAAGTTTGTTCGGTGCGAGTGGTGTAAGCATAGTTCTCGATACTTTTCTTCTACTGCCGTTATGGTACTATAGTCGTCGAGTAGCATCACCTAAATCGCCCCAGATTAAGAATATATCTAGTAACCTGTAACGTCATTGTTTTGTGATAATAATTTGGTTAATAGGGGGAACCTTTATAACAGCTTTATTTTCCTCCTTTCCCTGACCTTTGGTAGCATCAAAATAGGAGGGGGAAATCTCGCTGCTGGCGCTAGCGAAGTGCATAGCGTTTTGAGAATGCTTTGAATCGACCACCAGGGAGTGGTGGCGGCCCCAACGAGTCCCCACCCGCCTTATGAACATGAATTGACAGTATTACTTTCTCATGTTAAGCATTTGAGCCATAAACAATTTTCGAGGATCTTTTCCCTGTAGATCTGCCGCGCTCATCGTCGCTTTCGCGCGTGTCTAGGTTTATACTTGACTGGGAGTAATGTGGACTTTGCTAACTTATCCCTGATTTCACCGATACCTTGTTTAATCGCATTCATGTACCATCCTATAGCATCCCCTCTGCAAAGAAGCGAATTATTTGAAGGGAATATTGGCGGTAGCTGAAGCCGCATTCTCCCCCCCGAAATGGCATTGAGTTACTGCTGTTTTATTCTAGGAGTGGGCTTCCCTCTGCCTTTTTTTACCGAATCCTGCTCAGAAGGCAGTAAGGGAAGGATAGCCACAAATTATGATTCCCTTGAGCCACTCATTAAAGGTAAAAACGGTATTTTTTCTCCTACAAGAAGATTTTTATCGCAAAAAATTGTGGGGATGAAACTGCACCCGGGTTTTCTTGCTTACTGCTTGCAGCCGCTCCTAGTTCTATTATTATAAGGCCCGTACGGTTAATATCCAAATAAGACTACTGAGCAGATGCCACTAGCGTAAGAACAAACTTGAATGCAACGACTGGCCTTACATGTTTTGTTTAATGGACTGTAAATGTCTTTCCAGACCTAAAAACCCTTAGCCGCACAACGTGCTATGCCATCGACAGCAACGCTTCTCATGCTTCAACTACAACTCCCGTTAAGCACCATGGAGTTCTTCGATTTATTGAGGGGCATCATATCTTGGTCTTCATATATAGTTGAACATGCCTAAACAAAGACCTAAAATCCATTATCGGGTAACGGAAAATCATTTTTTCATACTACGATGCGCTATGAGCCTTGAAGCTCCGTAAAATTTTTAATCAGTAGCATTGATTTACCAAGATAAATGGGGGAACATGGGTCCCTTGTGCATTCGAGCGCAAAAACTTACTGCTAAGCAATAAAATTTTATGCTAAGAGATATAATTCCAATGAAGATTAGCCGCAGCTGTGAATGTGTGGCCCTTTTTTAAAAATCTGAGCAACGGAAGTAAACCTTCATATGGAATACTTACTTTAAGGTCTATCAGGTCTTCCAGGGGCTCAAACTTATAACGTATAAGCTTGCTTATTTTACCAAATGGAAAAGTTGTGCTTGTATGATCATATGTGTCATATCTTTTTTAATGCAGCGCTATGCCAAAACAGATGTCCTGTATTAACGCGCTACTCGCATGATCAGATGCCATGCCAACTGCTAGGATTTTGGTCTTATCTGCTTTTTGTACAGCACGGAACTTGAGAAGCACGAGCTGTACTATGGAGTATACCTTCTACGTTGATAAATTTGTAGTCATCTTTCGTAATGCCACCGCGTCGACTTCGTATGGGACATATTTTGTGTAACTGCAATTTTGCTTTCTCTCAAAGTACCTTGAATCATTAAACTTCAAAAGAAGATCCAATCTCCATGATCATCCAAAAAAGAAATGTGCTATCATATGCAAATAAGCCACTGCTATTCAATCTTTCCTCATTCCTACAGCTATAGCGCCCTATTTCGAAAAGATGTAACTACCAGTCATCCATGTGGTAGGCTATTGAATGAAAGGTGACCAGTGCAAACTATCATATCATGATTTAAAGGAGTTTTTCAAGTTAGTGCAGCAAATAAATAAAGCCATGCTTAAGATCTGCAATTATGCGAAAAAGAAACAAAACACAGATGAACGAGGTGGTTAGTGAATAATCTAGCCATGAAGGAAGGCAAAAGGTTTTGTTCACCTTCAATGTATAAGCAATCTTTTGAACTAATAGGAGATTATTACGACTCCTCCGTTTGGCTACAGGTAAAAGTAGTATACGCATATCTGGGAGAGCCATGACCTTAAGGTGCGTTGGTTGAGTAATAATTAGCTTTAATTTCATTGTAAATAGTGGGAAACGTACTAGATGGTGGCATTTCTTTGTTGAAAAAATATATGCCTTCTTAACGTTTCATCCTCTCTATTTTCTTCTAAGCAGCTCCTCCTCGATATTAGCTGTGCGTCTAGTCTTACCAACTAGACTAATGAATGGCTTTCGCTTGCTACTCTTCTGCAAACTGCTCCACCTTGACTCTATATGCGGTTACCTCTGCGGTACAACGAAGAAATATGCATGACATGCATTTACTGCAGGTATCTAATTTTGGCATCCGCAGCGCTGTCCCGAAATTTTACCAATTTTTGGCTGCGGCCGTGACTTCCAGAAACGGTTACTACCTTCAGGTGCTAGAGCATTTGTTTAAAATTGTATCAGCTCGCACAAAAATGCTGCTTCACATTGTGTTTTAATGATTGAGTAAAAAGTTAACCAAAGCGTCAAGCTGCAGCCTTTAATATCGTTGAAAATCAAGAAATCCCGTTCAGTATGAATACGATAGCTATTCCGGGCGATGCTGCTAAGCTTGTAATTCAAGTATATTTCGACGATAATGCCGCCAACGAAAGGAAAGCGGGCCGGATATGCCATCACCTGCAAAGCTTTTCGACTTTGAATCCCTGAAAGGTGAAGTTTCATAATGTACCGTTTTCATCGGAGTCTTCCAGTGTTTCTTGCCGGCCATGTACCATTACGTGGCATCAATGACAAGTGCGACATAAAATATCCATGAAGGATACTGCGTGGGAGAGTAAACTGAAAATACTAGAAGTGGGAGCCTACCCCAAGACAAGGCAATGGAAATAGGTGGAATAAGGTTTGTCGTCTATAAACCACCGGTATCTGCTTGTGTAGTACCCGTGAAATTTCTTGGTTTCTATGAGCGCTTACGTTACTTAGTAACATATACTCGACGATAAACAATTTTGAGGCTATGGTTTCAAGATCATTCCGCTAGGCGTCGGAATGCATTCGCCCTGAGGGGGTGGGTATACAGCTGAGGTTTGCGATATCATAGCTTGTTGAGCACTACAAAATTTGAATACCATCTTCCTATTGCACAAAAAGACATGAAGGTCCGTTGGATGGACTGCGCTGTCAAAGGCTGGTGCCTTCCGAATCGATTAAAGTTGGTCTAGAAGGGCGGCATCTCAAGTATCCTCGGAAGCACTGGTGTTCACATTACATACCAAAACATCCAATAATAGCAAGCGCCATAGGATATTATTTCTCAACATCTATAGCTTGCACCCATATAGCCGTATCACCTACCCACTATGAAGTAACGGCGGCGCACCGCTCAACCAGATTTAAAGCGCAGATATTCATGAGAACAATGATAGACTCGGTTAGCAACCGACGAGGAGACAGGCGGTATAAAGCCATCTTATACAAACCATATCCCGAATTAATCCAACTGATGCATAAACGGCTCTTCCTTCTGCTGCTGCGTTTTGAAGCCATATAGGACTTGCATTGACTCTTTGAATTTCCTCATCCTCGATAAAATCTCTACAAATATTCTTTCAGCACATCTTTTCGTAGGAAAGTTTTATGCGGCACTTTACCTTCCAAGGTACCGGTATTACGGTAGCTATGCCTCCATATTCCAGTCTAGTAATTAGCTGAGTAGTAGAGAAAAATTGTTTACTGGATGCCATCTGATGGTGCCGTTATACCACTTATCGCGGATTCTGACCGGAGTTATCGCGCATTTCCCCCCTATTAAAACTTTGCATTGTTTAGTGCGAAAACTCATCTAGAAAACTAAGTGTAGAACTTCGCATGCTCCACACTGCAGTAAAACAATATAATAGTACGCAAAATTTATTTTCATCCATGTCAAATGGACATTGGACATTTTGTATTCCTGAACTAGACGGTATATTAGCATGAATGCAGGGCACCCTCAAAAATTAACGGTAAGGGGCCATCAGTACACAAGCGGGTTTCTGTCAGGGGCCTGAACATGTATACCAGATGCAATTTTGCAGTGAAAGCCATCGCAGGTTCGCCTGCCTATTCCGCCCTGCAGGTCCACCTTACATTACAAAAAAATACTGCGGTTCAAAGTTAGTGGCTCATGAATACATTTTCCCGTATAATTGCATATGGAGCGGCTGCTCCCGTCGCATTTTAAAAGCTGAACTTAAATCACGCATTTACGATAATATCCTATCTAAGCGCGCAAAATAAGCATATATATCGTGCCAGCGTATAATCTCCGAGTGGTAGATTTAAGCGATGAACTAGCAGATAGAGCGCTAAATTTTATGTGGCATACCAGTAGATATAAGCATTACAGTGATCGCCTCACATAACTGCTACAAGAATGCCTTGAGCACCATTGTATACTACTGAAGCAAAGGCATCTATGCGACAAAATTTTGTTGGCATACGTCTTGAAGTACAAGCACGTAATTACAAATCATATAAGTAAAATAAGAAAGTTATTAAAGGAAATATAGTAGCATAAAGTGACGGGTTGCGTTTAGGAACGTATGCTCACGCTTGAAGTACTGAGCTGTAGGAGATAATAGTAGGTATACGGAGAGTTAGTCTAAGTAGGAGTAAATCTAAGTCAAATCAGTAAATACAGATGACAATTGTGGAGCTCTGGGAAGTTAATATGTTTTTATTCAGCTGCTCGCTCTGCTTTCTTATGCTTGTACATGCCCCCATGAGCAACTTTGTTCGAACCTACTTTGAGTAACCAGACTTCAAACCACCCTGAGCGTTAAAGGGAATATAAAGAAAAAAAGACTTTATAAGTGGTGCTGCTGCTTTGACAACAGCTCTGGGGTGTTCATTGAGCTAAAGCACGCAACCAGTGATCCTAAGAATTAGCCACCAACGCGGTGCATACCTTAGGAGCATGATAATGAAGCAACGCTAATATATGTAAAAAGTGGTCTGGCAAGTTACACCGTTGTTAACTGCGAGCGTGGTCTAGTGGTGATGACGCTCGCTTCACACGCGAGAGGTCCCGAGTTCGACCCTCGGCGCTCGTATTGCAACTTTAGGCTTCTGTCGCCGAGCTTCGTCACTGTCTGGCAACTTGAATCCTTGCTGCGCCTCATGGCAGCGACTTCTTTCCTTATCCCAGGCAATACGCGCGCATCTTATCACTGAAACTTGTTGCCCCCTCAAGTCAGGGTAATAAATCCTTATAGCAACAACGTAGCGCGCATACTTCTTCGATACGAGGTATTTCTACCGTAGTGAACACTTTTTTGTTGCCACAGCCATTGTTAAACTTGGCAGCTTCAAAATACTTTCCTATCCAAAGAATATATACTGCAGGCAGCATGCCTCTAAGTTTCTTTAACAAAAGCAATAATATTGCATAGCATTTTCAACTCAAGGGAGCCCAAAATATGTTAGATATTCAGAATATAGCTGTATGGAATAACAAGATGCTCCGATCAGTTGTTGCCACGCATGAATCCACGAGACTTATGCTATACTCAGAACCGTTATGGTATATACTTCCGTGAGACCACTCGTTTTTACTAGAATTCAGCCAGTAGACCTTTATTTGTTGTTTTTGCAAGCATGCAAGAATATTTTCTCTACCCTATTCAGTTATAGTCCTTCACTTACATTAAACCTCGATTCGATACAGTTTGAAATTTTCTGGCGAAATACTCTAAGTTCTCCGAGTGCATTTTGCTGCGTATAGCTCTAGCCGGCATGCAGCAAAGCATACACTGTACTTATTGAGCTAACAACTATTAGTAAGAGCTGTTTGACCAAATTAAGCACCATGCTGAGCCAATTTTCACCGCTGCTTTCTTAAGTCTGCTTGCATGCTATTTTCCCTGGATGCTATGCTATTCAAGTGACCCAAGGTAAAGTTTTACACATACATAGTGATACCTGCTATATTCGCGGCAGTAAAAGCACAAACTACCGGGGTTAAACCAAAAATTTGGCACCAGCATAATGGATGACTGATTAATTACCACGTTGTATCAATTCAAGTACTGGAAAAACACTGGATTTTATTGGATTTTTGTCCACTCTCCAAGAAGCAGCATGCGGCCTTCAAGTTATCTTAAGGCCTTAGAGATAGGGTTGCTGCGGCCTAGCCTCCCAGGAAGTTTTTTCAAAACTATTGGAACTGAAGACACTGCGAACACGATCTTCACCTGAGACATTCCATTCGCGCCGTAATGGTGTCAGTGGCCCGTAGCCAAGCACTAGCCTAAAAGCGCTGTAGACCCTTGCGGACTCTGGTATCGCGGACTTGTAATGCTGCTGGGTTTTAGCTGGGCAACTGCTTGCACCATTATATGAGACATGCTTGAGCGCATTGCAACCGCACGCTGCCTACGTGAGTAGCTAAAGTGTCTAACGTATATACCGACGATTCTGTGTGGAGGCTTCTCAAAGTAGAAGCCCTTGCTCTGCTACACCGCCAGTACGAAGGTCATATGCTCTTATCGCAGATGATCATAGACAGCTTAAACTTCATGTATTTTTGTAACATAACATCAGCGCTTGATATATTATATATTTACACGGCTAGTTTATATGAAAGCGCTTAAGGGTATGCTCAATGTGGTGCTGTTTGACCACATAATTAGGTGCCATTAGAATATGCATAGGAATTGAGTTTCTTATAGAATTTTTGGTGATCGGTTATCCCAACCAAAGCATCTCAAGTCTGGCTGAGTGCAGAAAAAAATATTCCGGAGTATTATATCACAATTACAGATATGCAGATGGACACCTAAGTATAGCTTACGCTTCATCGCAAGTTCATTGAACGGTGAGTCCATGGATGCCTTTAAGGAAAAATGAGAAGAAAGATTCTCGTCAGAAAGATAGAGTTCATTGATGGCTAGAAAGAAAGCTTGAATCTAATTTTTTATTCGGTAGCAATGCTGATTTCAGAGCTTGACATATGTGAGTAGACATATAAACTTGAATACGTGCCCCCAGGAAGATTGGCATCTGATGTAGCTGCTAATTTCTCGTATCAGCGTGCCAGCCGAACACTGCGTGATTTTTCAGTAGATGCAAGTTCACTTTCCTTGAACTAAGTATTGGTTATATATACTAGAGAGTTTCACTAAAATTTCCATGATATACTTAATTAACCTGTTAACGCGCATGTGCATCCAGCTAGTCATACTATTTTTTCGCACCTCTCTTATAAAAGTAATTATGGAAATTTTCGGTGTGATGCTGGGTTCGCAGAGCTTACATTTGAAAGGCTCATAAGTTTCGCAGGAGACTTTAATGCAGTAAAGCCTATTTTACCGTGCTATGAATGAGCACGAAATAGCTCAGCTTAAGCCCTGTCCTTCCAGATGACGCTTTCATTTAGCTTTCTTTCCGCGTCTGTTATTCGACAAAGTAAAAAGAAGCTCACAGCGGAAGCTACTGCTTACTATCACATAAGGTGAACTGCTGGTAGCTGTTTTCTACTTTATAGAATCAGCTTTTACCGGCTTAGCAGGCATGTCATTTGAATTCCAATTCTTTTCCGGTGCTTCTTGAAAATTCGAATTGCTTCACGGGAATAGCTTGAGATTCCAAGGCGCTCTTTTTGACCTCCATGAAATTGGCATTGTAGTTAGAGCAGCCATACGGCGTTTTTCGAGCGTCTTTCTAGCTCAATGATGATGCACATAAACTGAATAATCATTTTCGACAGATGGAAAAAAAAATATGAGCAGGTGAACATGGCTCAGAACCAGTAAAATAAAGCCATGATGCAGAATCAAGAGAATCGTGGGAGAAAACGCGACAATTCGCTTTTGAATGATTTCAGCCAGTTCGTTTTCACTCAATTGTCACTGTTGCTTACTGCAACATACGCCTATTTCTTCGGCAAAATTTCACTCTTTGAGAAAACAATAGGAAGAATTCTGTATATTTTCATTCATCCGAGGCTTACCAGAATGTACTGCTGGGTATTCCGTGTAAATTACCAAAGTCTTCACAATAACGTGACTGGCTTTTTGTCTACTCCGGGAATATGCATATTTTACATGAGGCTGGCAAGCGACGGCACAACTCAGTCATCTGTTTATAAATGACCAAAGATTTAAGTGCATGCATTTCTCAATCAATCACCTAATGCTGGAACATAACTTAGCCGAAACTGCAGGCCTTGTACATAGCTACTAACTGCTCCTTACCTATGTGTAGGGGCCTAGTAGTTTGGCCCCCTTGTTGCCTGGGCAAGATGCTGAGAAAGAGCATAGGGAATGAGTTTCTGTCACATCAGGAATTACACGTTCTGCCAAGCTTACTTTGCTATAATTAAGCTGATATATTTAAAGTAAGATGCAAGTCCAATTAATGTTGATTGCTATTAATTTCCTTAAAAACTGTTGCCTATTCAGAATACTGAATTACTGAAGCTGAAAAGCTTATCAGGAAGGATGAGATACTTTCCGGTCTTATTGAGCCTCGTGCTATTCATCAATAAATTGAGTATTTCAGGTGAGTTGAAACGTAGGGTAAAAGCTTACTCTTGGTTTCTCAATACGGTTCTCTCAATATGTCATAATAGCGAATTAACCGCAATTCTCCAATTTATGTATTCCTATAGAGGAAGTTTGTGTGAATCTTATCCGCTCCATCGCGCTGCTTATGAATGAAGAGATCTCCGCGAGAGGTTCTCGACGAACATTTAATGTTAAAATAAACGTAGCATCATCACCCTGAATAGCGCTACACAGCGTATGCTGATGACACAAAAAAATTGGCACCCTAAGTATATTTACAGAAAATGCAAATATCCAATAAAGAATGTATGCACCAGCTATGCAAGAGTATTGGCAAGACTAACCTAGCTTTGCTTTATACAGCTGATAGAAACAAAGCTCCAAAATCACGTGACACTTACCACTCAATACTAATAGTGGCCTTTCGTGCCTGTTCTTCTCGATGTAATGCACTGAATGGCTCGCTTGCAATCGCAAGAGCTAACACAGTAAAGCCCTAAGCTGATATACTGAATTGAATATTGAGAAGTGCGTACTGCGTTACTTGGGTACACAGGAGGAAGAACTGCCTTAGAGAAGGCTACGCATACTGGTTGACTTAGCATACGCCTCTTGCTGTACGATTTTTTATGCCGGATTTTGGTAAAACATGTTTGCTTTTCCAGTGAGAACAGCGCGGCACATCAGCTCTTTCAATTGCGTGCAGCCTTTGTGAAAGGAGCTGAAAATGTATCCCCTCCAGCAATAGAAGTACAGTATGAAACATTCCTCAACGTTTCAAAGTCGGGTGAAAAATATGCCAGGACGCATCCGCAGGAGTGGAGGGTATTTACCGAGAGAATATTCAACTACAACATTGTGACCAAGATTAAAAAGGATGTCTTCAAAGTCACTGAGAGTAAGCCGCTATTAGAATGGCTATGCAAGGAATGTAACACTCTCCGATGGCACCGAGTCTTTCATTGCGAGGCCTTATGGCATAATTTATGCGATAAAACATTTGTTTTCTGTTGTGAAAGCATCAGCAGCCAAACCAATTTTTCTATCGAATGCAAATCTGTGCTAATACACATCAAAATTTTGGTCTTTTCTGCGCTGGCAAAGGAAAATAATTTATAGCTACAGCATTTTAAGTGCATAGCTTGCAAGTGATGAAACAAAACCAAACAAGAAAAGGGGGAAAAACTAGAGTGATAATGAATTGCTATTAGCTGGGGCACGACAGAAAGCATGTTTACTACCTGCAAGCCTCGGAGCATTTATGCTTGGAGTGACGGTGATATAATTTTTCTTGCTATTAAGAATAGTTACCCAGGCTAAATTTTTGGCACTAATCAGCTTATACTGTGGCTCTCCTGCAGCTGATTCCCTGGCGTACAATAAGGCTTCCTTGGAAACCGCGGCAAATATATGGGAAGGTAATAGCTGCAAGCAAGCATTGTAGGTGACTTCAGCGGTGATTCATATAATCACTCGTCCTTAGCGGAAAAATATCAATTTCCCTGAAGCTACATGTTACTGCCTGTATCGCCGAATAATGCATAGGGTGTCAAAGAATATGAGAATACAAATCCCTTAAACTTCAAGTAAAGAAATGCAGGTCCCTATCTCCCCGGGTTACCACTAGCCACTATTAGTATTGGTGCAGTAATCTACATCATTATACATTGCATTGCTTTTTCCTTACTGAGGATTATTTGAATACATTTTTGATCTCCAAGGAGAAAACTGATGAATGCACACATAATACAAACTTAACAATCAGGAAAATATGACGCCACCGGTGAAGTTAAGCTTATATCCGACGACTCCGTTCAGCCCACATTGTACAGCTTGGATACAATGAAGCAAGAAGATTCCACAGTGAGAATTCAGCCTGCAAAGGGTGGTAGTAACAGCCATCAGTCGGTACCCGTGGACAGTGTCACCCCTAGTTTATCTCAGGGTAAGAAAAAAGGCGATATGCACTCAAACTTTCTAAGAAACAACGAATTACTATAAGGGAATACATATGAAAACTATTAAAATAATATCTAATTTGGAAGCAAGGCACCAAGAATACTTTACTCGAGACTTTCTCAAATCAGCTCTCCACGAATCACATCTGCGCCCATCTACAATTCTGCGCTGAATGATAAATTCAGGGATGCTCGAAGCAGCGGATAAGGAGGTAGCTCGTCTTTTCAGCTTTATCCGACTTGGGAAGCTAAGTCCTGAATATTACAAGGATCTCTCACCCCTGGCGATTATCACAGTAAAATTGAGTAAGAAAAAACGCTATATATAGGCAAAAATAGTGGGTATTCTGTGGAATTTCCAATTGGCAAGCAACAACACTGCCAGCCTGCTATTCTGTTTTCAAAAGTCATAGGATGATTCTGCACTTCCATAGTTGCCATAAAGCTGAACTATTTCTGTGTATAACAGCGTGAGTTGCCTAGGATGCGCTATACTTACCGTTATACTGGGTCTACAATAAATACAGAGTTTTAAATATAGAATATGACTACGATAACTGTATCACAGGGCATTATTTAGACATCCAGCTAATGGGGCTAAAAGGTAATGCGGCTGGCTTATCGTCTTCCAAAAGACCTCTCAGACAATACCTTGATACAGAATTCGGAAAGCAGCTGTTTCAACCCTCCAGGATCATGAAAGGTATGCTCAATAAGAAGCGGAGAGAAGCGGATAATATCTTATTCAATGCAAGCAATCTAATGAAAACTGTGATAATTTACATCAAAAAATAGATTTGGAAAGGACATGGCAAGTACTAGTTCACCATTTTTGCACTAATAACGGAGTCAAGCACCTCACGTATATATGCTACGCATAAGCAGGAGAAAATTTGACGAAACACGAATAACTTGCTTGCCGCTAAAAAACTTTTAACACATGAGCAGGCACAAAAAAACTGATAAAATAAAGAATGCTGCCCTTAAAGCAACACATATGAGTATAAGACTCTGATAAGAATTTTACCTATATGTGAAAGAAGTGAGTATGAAAATCACGGACTATGGCCGCATTTTTTGAAGATACACTATAAAAAAAAGTACATTATACATTAATACAGCGAGATGCAATAAACGTGTAGTTATCAGGACTATTTTCAGTATTGGAATATGGAACAATCAGATAGCTTAATGTTCTAATCGATAGCCAAAAACGAAAAAGAAAACAGGATCTTTGTGATTTAAACTGTAGCTAATATTTTCAGCTTATTACCTCACTGAATACATTGCCTAATATTATACTTCTGATGCTATTCGACTCCAGCTTACAAATTCTATACTTTGCCAATAGATATTTTCCACTTTTGCCTAATTCCCCCTAAAACAGAATTAGAGAGCATGGAATTCATAATCAAGAAGGGATATGCACCTCATCCTGGTATTCTCAGTCATTACAAAAACCTAAGCTTCTTCGACCTTGCTTCTTCAAACTGCTTCTTCTCGGCTATTTTGGTGGATTACTATCAAAAGATAGCATATCCGAATGAGTGGTCCGAGCGCCATCTCTTCAATCTCGAACGACTTGATAGGAGCCCAGAAAGAGTGAGTGCTTACAACAAAGCCGCATCAAGTTTCCTGGAAGACGTGAAAGATTTTAATGAAGGTAAGAGAGATCCAGCAAGGAAAAAAAAAATGATGACAGCGAAAGGAAATAACTAGAAAAAACCGCCAGAAAAAATTTTTTTCCTGTGTCTCCATGAGATTCAGTTATATTGTTGAATGAAGAATAAAATAATTGGGAGTAGTAGCTAGCTCATTAGACAGGGATAGTATTCTTTCAAAAAAAGTGGAAAACTTAAGCTCCTCCGGATTCCTTTAAAAACATTGCTACGTATGAAATCAGTATAGTTTTAATGCAAAGATAAATCTACAATTTTTTATTTTAGTGAACCTGGTGCGTTTTCCTTGGGGACCTATTTAGCATATTATTTCTTCATCAAATAAAAACTCATTTCAGGTATCGGGGAACACGCAAAGATCATGAGGGACAATATGCTAATATCAATGGAAGAAGGAAATCAAAAGGCTGCAGGTATGGAATATTTAGCAATGCTAAAAAGCTTGCTATGACAGCCTAAAGAATTAAAGAGTAAACATAATAGTTAGACAAATTGGCAGTTACAGATAACGGTAAGACGTAATCAGAGACCTGTAGCAGTCATTCAAATATTATATATCTGGCACAATAGCATCGAGTTTATCGACGAAAGATGCCGCACTACTTAAGCGTACAACTTGGACTAATAGTACCTCTTATTCTAAGGGCAGTTAATGTCCATCCAGCTCACATTTCGCAACGCATCTTGTGGCAAGCATTAGAAATGTGCTTCAGTCATGTCATTGTGACGTCTTTTTTCTGCTGAAGATGCTGACTCCTTTATACGATAAATACTCGGCTTTCCAAAGTCTAATAGAAATAATGATAAAAGGGCAATGAACGTTTATTATATTCGAATTCACTCGGTAACTGAACTTGGGCAGGAAGTTATATCGTATTATAATTACATTAAGCGTGCCAAAGATCTATCTAATCAGCTGAGTTGTAAAGTGTTGAAAGTTGCATGGCTTCATTTGCACAACCCACACAAACTTTTTGTTCTTTCTTCCACTCAAGCCCTTCCCCAAGGATACTGGTTCCAATGCCGAGGAGGCTGCTGGAAACGATTGATCTCCTCAAAGTATGCTCGTTCAGACCTAGCAACTTTCTTCAAGGGTGACTCTCATTTCAAGGAGTTAGAAGGTAAAAGACAAAGCAATTGCTTTCCCATCTGAAATTATTAATTAACTTGAAAGCTTACCTTCATATTATACATGGCACCTAGGGAAGACGTATCATCGTATTGTTGCAAACATGCTATACTCCGCTTTTTATGAATTGATTTCATGCAGTAGGTGCATGGCCAGAACTTTCCCCTTAACTTGTTTTATTCTGTATACGTCCTATGCGCAAGGTTTAGGAAGCTCTAAGGACAATCTTGCAATTTCTCCTGCCCCCAGGGCTTTTATACTAATTTACCATTGAGCTTTTGATATCGTTTCAAATCGATGATATAGAAGCCGGTGCGTACAATGAATTCCACATGTCTTTAGGCAACAGCTCTGAAAGTAAATAAAAATTACTTTTTGGTACTACTGATATAAGATGGTGCGATCAAGTAAATCCAATGCCGGCAAAATAGCGATAGGTAGTGGTAATGGAGTTTTGCAGCCATACTAGGAAATTATTATTGCAATGGCTTTGAAAACATATTTCCTGCCCTTCATATTATTATATAGATGGCATATCTTACACGTAGTTCACCTAACTTATAGTTTATTAATGCTTCAAAATGTTTTTGAAGTTTAAGTCATCACAAAGTTTAGTAATAGACACACACGCTCGCGCATGCAAATCATGCCAACGGACGAATTGCAAAATGTAGCGCTCTCTGAAGCTCATTCAATGTATGCGAATTTCACCTAGCAAGGCAGTGTGTATGTGCAGCTGGTGAAATTCAGTATCCGAATCCTATCGGTAATAACCCACCTAAGCCTTAACTTTCATGAGTTCAATAACCGTAAACTATCGAATGGAAATATTTACTGAGAATAGCACGTAGCGTCCAATGAGGGGTATTTTTATCCAGAGAAAATCCTGCGGTGAAAAACACAGTTAGATTTAAAACACTGAATGTCATTATGGTACCGTGGTGCGTCGTAGTTGTAGCCATTAAATAAGCATCTATTGGTAGTGACGTTTTTTCTGCAATATTGTATCCTTGAACCATTACTTCAGCAAGGTAAAAAAGTATGAGAATAAATGAAAGAATACTAACAAATACATTCTCATAATACACTAAGAAATAATTACACTAAAAGGAAGGCACAATTCTGCAGACATAAGTATTTCACGGTAATGATGCTTGCAAGCTGTGGTACTCAACACGATGAGCATGAAATAAACTCGCCTCCCGCACGCCTCCTGCAGTTATAAAGCTCTATCTTTGGAATTATCTTGATTCAATTCGGTACCTGGACAACCATATGGGAATATTTATGTCCTTCTCAAAACAGAAGAGATTAGGAGCTCTTGAGAACTACTTTTATTATAGAAAGGGGTTCAAGCATATTGACATGCATAACGGCACGTGCTTCCGCAACCACTGCTTTCATAAGGATGTAATATCAATTGTTGAAAATCTCATTGAGATCAACTCAACTGCTTTTACATCGGAAAACAAATATTTTCACAACCCTGGTTGGGAAGTACCGGCTGGGGATACCATAATTTCCTTAATGAGGAACCTTGCCGACGGACTGAGCAATACTATTGAGGCTTATGGAGGTGGGAGCACGTTTCAGCCCATTAGTCATAATTCAGGAATAGATCACCGCACTTCACGAAATCACGCATCTTACAGCGCCGTTTGGAGATTTCTTGGCTCTCGCAGCCAGGTACAGCATACTCCAATAATTGAGGCACCCTTGGCCTCATTATCTATGCAGATAGGTGAGTAAGTTAATAATTTTATCACAAAGCTCCAGGAAATTTAGGATTACTAGAAGGGGCTAGTTACAAAACAGTGAAGAAGGCGTTCGATCTGAGCATTTTAATATTCCAACTAGGGGTCATATAAATTCAGCAACTCCACCGTGTTCCTTATCAATTATCTGGATGGTATATATATGCGCTGCCTAACAATCTATAGACTCATTTCTACCGCAGTTAAGCTTAGGTTTTGATAATCAGTTCGAGGCCGAAAATATTTCGCTTTTAATTTGCTTTTGTTATTCATTTCACACTTCAGGCTACTTTCTAACCCACGCTTTAGAGCGTAAATACAGCTTTGGTAGTGGTCCTATTCCTTCTTTACATAGCGATTGGCGCAAATTCCTCAAAAATGCGAAACAGAAGATATATTTCAAACGTGGCTACTATGCTTCCAAAATAATGTATTACGAATACCTAGCAAAGTTCTTCGCGGAAAGGTTTTTCCACAACCCTCTAGCAACCTCAGAGAGGACGGATCGTGGAAACCGTGAAGACGAGCTAGCGAGTGATCTGGTTCTTTGGACTTTGCAGCAAGTTCTACTGTGGATGACAGAAGGACTGCCTCCAGGAACACACCCGATGAAGTCCCCCATGGTTGCAAGGGCTAAGAAAATGTTCTTTTTCCACTTGCTTTTCCAAGGTAATAATAACTTAGTTATTTATTATTTTCCCTAAGACTTAATATTGCTAACAGCTGACGTATAGGAATATTTGCACACTATTTTTGAGTTTAACTGCTTAGAAACTCCGTCATTTTTCAGTGGGTGATGGTTGAGTTAGTATGCCTTCGTGCACTAGCATGCGTCTAACCTAGTCATTTTGACAAGGCGGGAACTGCTTATACGAATATGTGTGGCAAGCTTAATCCAGGAAAGTCAAATATTCAATGAGTTTTTGAAGGCTAAAAGCCTTAATATTTTCAATCTTTTAAAAAATATACTTTAATGCATAACGCAGTGAATAAAAATCACTTCACAGCGACAGAAAAGCTTTTCCATTCGCTTGAGCAATTCATTTGCGCATTTTTCAGCTGTCGCTGTTTTCGGTGTTTAACTGAAAGCTCCCATGCATTAAATGCTTTACTATGTGGGATGCTGAAATAAAAATCGATTTTTAACTTGTGAGAGAAAGCTACTGGGTAGCAACCCCACTGTTTCACGTGCAACTCTAGGCGACTAAAAATATTTCTTATGTTTAGCATAGCAGATAGTTCAAGCAATGTGTATTACTACAGGCATCTAATTGCTCTTAGAATTATATATTTTTAATATTCTCATCAGTGCTTACGTGATTATCATGTAATCTGATAAATAAGATTTTTGGCTATTCATGAAAGCACCCTGCGGTAACATTACGCAGGTCCGGCCGAAGCACAGAAGAATGATACCGTAATAAGGCTAGCTTCAGAAGTAGCCTTGGCATGTTCGAATAAGTTCAAAAACACAGCTAAGAAATACGGGCAGAACAATTCAGCGAAGTCACAATATCTGAATAGTAGAAGCGCCTCCTTACTCAATTTGTCCCAAATATTATACTCGATGATATTGACAGAACAAAACTTATACGGTGTTATTGAGAATGTGATGCAGCTGATTAAGTACTGTAAAAGTGAAGCTTCTCCTACTAGTCTAGACTCAATTTATGAGGAGAGTGGGCGTTTCTTTCCGGATTATCATTGCTACAAACTTAAAGGTGACCTTTAGAGTGCAGAAAAAATAAGAAAGTAGCGCGCGTGGGTTAGCCAAATGAAATGTAAGAGCTTCGCTCCACGTTCTCCTGAAAAATAGCATCTGTTGCGATTGACTCCAGTTATTTCTTAACTTCAGCGCAATTTCTTGGATATAGGCTTGTATTTATGCCGCTTCTATTCCCATAAACTATCATTTTTCTATCCCCTTCTTATGATACCTTGCTTAGTTCAAAATTGGAAGCTCGTCCGTGAGTTCTTCCTCGCCTCACAAGATAATAAGGACCTTGACCAAGCTACAGCCGAGTACTACGAAGTTGTAAAAGATTTAAATAAACATTTATCACACAAGGAGTTTAAAAAACTTATTTCCTTCAACTCAAAAAGCATACCAGCAGTTTCAGTTGCGGTTAAGAGCCTTGATAAAAATGTGAAAGAGGCTAGTTGCACTTGGAAAAATGACGCAACCCATAAATTATTGCTCATGTCCGAATTAAAAAGTAAGATTATGAATTGAAGGGTTATAGTAGCACCTACAGTTTTTTATGCTTTCAACTCTACGTATCTAGGCAGCCGTGGTTGTAGCAATATATACAGGGTGTGTTGTACTAAAAAACTCTCGAGCATCTGGTATGCTAAATTCTATCGTTTAAGTGATACCTTTACTTGAAAATACAAATTGACTTCGTTAGATGCATACGTATGATCTTAAGACACTAGTTTTTATGCGATAGCATAAAACAATCTAGACAATGAAGCCAAAATTTGTTCCGGCTATTATTTAAAAAAAAAGCCCGAGCACCCTTGGAAGACAGTTTTGTGGCTTTAACAAGTTGAAGAGGAATAATTTCAGTTGAACAGGGTGCCTAGCTTTCATTTTATATAGTCATGAATGAAAAAAACTTTGATTTTTACTTGTTTCTATTAGCACAATTAGCTGAATGACTTGTGAGAAAATGCCTAGCCCATGCTAAGGCAAGATAAAATGGTAATATTTTTAGCTTAGCTAGGAAAAATTGGCGAGCCAAAAAAGTATAAATTATTGCTTAAAAATTTAAGCAAAAAAAATTTTTTATTGCACTCGCTTGTATAGTTTGGATATAACATAGAAAACAACTATTTATCCAACAAAATATTTTGGTTGGCTTATCTTGACATAATTTTTTGTAATCTAATGACTTAGAGGCTGCACTACATTTATTTGTAGTACACTTGAAGCTTTCGTATTTTTTAACTAGCTGATTGAAAAATTGAACTTATCACTTACAAATTTTTTTATGTAGAGAAAACCGGTTTTGTAGCGCGGAAGGCATACAAGCTTCGTAATTTGGTTAAAAAGCCATTTGTAAAACTGCATAAGAAGGCAAAAGCAGCGCTTGGGATTGGCAAAAATTTTTTGGCGAATAGTGAAGTTTATAATAAAGCGAACTTTAAAAAAATTGGCAACCGCAATGGAAGTAGCAGAATCTTCACCCAGCAGGATCTAGAGCGTTATCAAGGGAATGAAGGTAAAAGCCTGCTGGGTAGCAAGGTTGAAACTTAAACTTAGAATTGTCTAGCTGCAGTTACTGAAAATTTTTAAACTTGATTTATATTCTGATGGAAAAGAGTCACACCCCTGCCACTTTTGATGGCCCAAGAATTTGATGTGGCAATATAATCAAAAGGAGGATAAATTTGTTTAAAAAAGTTTATCGCTTTTTTAAGAAGCAGCTCAGCAAGGTTATTAATTTTTTTGAAAATACTTAAAAAGAATCAGGTTATATTTTCTACCAAGCTGAAGCGCAAAAACTTTATAAATATACTATTATTAAATACGGGAAATTATGAAATTTTGTTGATACTCTCTGACCGAAATACTTTTGTTTTGGGGAGTGGTAGCCCACAAATAAAATTGTTCTTAACTCGTTATAATTATCTTAAAAAGGCAATTTTCAGGGACTAATTAATCGTATTTTAATGCTGCGAAAAATTCATTAAAGGTTTTCACATCACTTATGAACTCCTTGCCTGTAAAATATCTGACGCTGCATGTGTTTTGTATCTCTGCTTCAATCGAATTATTGGCTGAACTCATAAATTAGGAAGGAACCATCTAAATTTTTGAATGAAGTCATTTTATATACAAGTTAATTTACGTTTTAGTTTGATATTTAATTGAAAATGTATTAAAATTTTTTTAACTTAAGCGCTGCGCAATATTCCTTTTATTCGTTAAATTTGGACTTTTTAGTATATGTACTTCATATAAATTTTTAAGCTTATTACTGGAATGATTTATTTGTATGGTTTGTGGCTCAAAAAATTTTCAGGTACCCAAGCTTATATTCTTGACATAATGAAGTGTTCAGTGAAAAGCTTATACCTGTAGAATATGTTTTTTCGCGTGAATAAAGCAAAAATTAGCCTCTTTAATTGGCAACTCATTCATTTTGAATGCATGAATATATGCACTAGAGGATATTTATACAGCTGTTTTTTTTCAGAAGCAGAAGAACTATTGAGAATACGTGGCATACCAATAGAATATTTCAAAGGTTAGTATTTGAATATAAGTATTATCTTTATTAAATGTCCAACAAAGATCAAAAACTTATTCAGGAATCTCCTTACCTTTAGAAAGCCATACTTTGAAAAACAAACCTTAATTTATAAAAAGACAAATAATTTATAGGGAAATTTTCCATGCGAAATTTCTAAAAATACAGCGCGACCTACAAATAGATGCACTATATTAAAAAAGTCCCGTAATTTAGTGGATATACGGCGTGAATTACAGTTAGTATCTCCATATTAAGGGTTATTATGCTTAATGTTTTTAGATACAGCCAGCGCAGAATTGGGAGCATGAGGTTTAGGAAGTTAATTTTTTATTGGAAGATTTCTTTTTATTGATATCCACATATTTTGATTTATTTTTTTGCTTTTATGCAGATGAATTGCTTCAGGGCGAGATACTAACAGTAATCCCGCCTTACATTATGGGAGATGTCCAGCCTCCTCCCAAATGCAGTGAAGATTTGCTGCTTAGGCAACAATTGTTGAAGTTTATAAGAGAAGCAAAAACAGAAGTTGGAGCACATAGAATTCCTAGCCCGCTTTTATACACTTGCGCCGAAGAAACTCCATGGCTACTACGTAAGCATTAAATTAAAACGAACGGGGTTAAAGCTGCATCAGCATTGAAAAGATAACGCAAATTTTAAAGTCAATTAAAAGGTATTTTAGGTAAAGATGCTTGATAGTAATTTCTTAGCTTTTTCTGGTAATAAAGTCCTTCAACTTCTTCCTATAGCAACCTGAAAAAGTTGTCGGTTTTTTCTGTTTTGATAAAATTTTTTCGCCTTAATTACATTGTACTACGCTAGGCTTGCGTGCCATTATTTTTTTTATTGGCAACACATACTCCACTTTGGCACCTGCCTTCAGCGAGCTTGCCTTCTTGCTTTGAGAATTTATGCACTCATGCTTTATTTTCATTTTTTCCCCAAACTTTTTTTTTAAAAACAAAGAATATATTACGGTCTGTTAGCAAACACCTCAGGAGGCCTCGTTCTCTGATTTTTGCGAAGCTTACCCATAGCATGAATGTTCATATTTTTTAGGGCTAATTGTGAACTCCGCAGCTGTTGAAACTCATCAGTTATTTGTACTTTCTGAGCCCATTCAAGATGAAAAGTTCTCAGGAAGAATATTTCTGACGCGAGAATATGCAAGATCTTACGCCTTACATAGGAAGGACGATTTTAAATCCTGTTTATCAAAAGATGCCTTGACGTGCGTTGAGGCGGGAATTAATCTTGTTTACCACAACCGTAGTAAGTGCAGGGTATTGTTTTCAATATAACTAAATTAGAGAGCTGTATCACATTTAGCTGCTCACTTTCTGGAAGATAGCTGAAAGATAAAAGGCCCAGCTTTAGAAGCACTTTAATTAAGAGAATTAAAAATGTCGAAAAATTATTGATAACCCATTGCTTATTTATATATCTTCCATAACAAGTTCAAGACACGTGTAGAGTGCATATCATGAAATATTTAGTTTTAAATGTAGCCTCTTAATTCCACAAGGACGCAGCACGCGCCATGCTATAGAAAGGGTACAGTTTACATTGACTTCAGCCTATTTTGCAAATTAAAGCTCTTGCTAGTAATTACTTCAAGATAATTTAGAATCCCCCAACACGCAAAAAGTAGATACGCCATACAGATCTGGGGGTCTATTTAGGGTACTTTTAGTCACTCCACTTCTTAATCATCAACATGCTGTCGCAGCCTATATTCAAAGAAATTGAAAAAGGTTTTGGTAAAAATTTCGTTTCAGCACATTTGATGAAAGTGATTTTTCATTAGGCAGCTCCTTATTGGATAGCTGAGTCTTTTTTTTGCTGTAAATACTATATAGGAACTCGCCCTCCATATTTATTCGAGTAATATATTGCTTGTTAGCTATTTTCGAGATTCCATCGCCGTATTTTATATAGCAAGTAAAAAAATCTCATACAATCAAAGCGAATTACTCGCTTTGCACTCGTAATACCACTCGACTTCCTACAAGTCTATTTTCGCTGAATATTGCACTAATTCTACTACGCTCGATTTATGGCGAACAAGCAGTGGAATTCCATAGTGAGTCTCAAGCTAGAAAAATTATTGCACTCATGCACTGACGAACCTATGAGCATTACTTACATAAGCTCACAAAAAAAGCCTTGCCTGAAAGAGGATGACACAGAAGTGATTTTATGCTTGAAAGAATAGTTCTATCTTATGTATTGCTGCACTTTATCTTTTTGTTCTAGTTTTTTCTTTTAGCATAATAGTGAATTATATTCTCATTCATGCCTCCGTAAACTCACACTCATGCAGGCATACTCGACAACCTGCTACTCAATCACCACAAACAATATTTCGCGTGACTCACCCGCTGGGGGTCAGGCATCACTTTTCACAAGAATACATATGAGTATTAATCAATATTAATAATAAGTCATAGTAATTATAGCGTTTTTCGTGCCAGGCGCTAGAGCGAACCCTGCTAGCCTAATAAAAAGCGGATATTATGATGAGCTGTATAGGAGCCAATATATACCACGACTGCCATCTCATTATTTAATGAAAGTATCCTATGCTATATCGGGTAAGGTGGACACTTTTCGGTCAAGGGCACACACATTTTGCTTGTCGCTTTACATGCAGAAATACTTTGCAGAATAGCATCAATTGTTCGAGCTCATTTTATGCTAAATTTATAGCTAAATTATCGAAGCTGCATTAATTTCGGTAATACCAGTAATAACTGTTGCTAGATGCAGTAAAATTCCTGAAACTATTCATGAAAATGAATACGGAGGCCATTAGCCTCTTAATTTAGTTCGAATTTTACGCCTAAAATCATAATGAATTCCTGTATAGGCATTAATTATTACCAGGAAAAAATATTTGACCATCAGTTGCACATTTTCTATCATGCCCCGTGAATTTAGAGCATCCACCTTGCAAAATTAGGCAGAATGAACTTTCTTGGCGCATTGCATAGGTTGCGGTAGACTTCGATATTTTGCTACAATGGGTTTCTTAACTACACCGCCTTTGAAATTGTCTGATGTTCGGATATTTACCCACTAAAATCATTGGGGTTTCATCATAAATAAGATAAGCCTCAAAAAATGGCATATATCAAAAGCATTACTACTAAAACGAATCTAAGTGCGAATCCCAACCCACCACTCCTTTTGTATTTTTATGAGTAAGGTACAATTAATTGTATGGCTATTTGACGCTGCAAAATCATCGAAAGCAGCACGATAAGAGTATTAACGGTATAGAAGCAGCTTATAACGGTATAGATAACTACGCTAAGCAGTTTTCGATCGGTGAGATTTAGACTCCCTTGCATATAAGTGAATTTGGAGCAAGGGTAAATAATTCCGAATATATTATTTGAACAGATTTCGTTACACGGTATCCACTATAATAGAGTGGTGGCACTCTCAAACGTTTTAAAGTAATTGCTGATAGATTAGTATAAAATGTGAGGGAAGATATCCTGAATAATTCTTTGGTCAATAGAAGCCACTACATTAGATTATCTAAATAAATCGCCTTGAGGTAATTATTCAGCTTTTGCGGTGCGCTTATGCACCCTGTAGGCCCAAGATAGCGAAGCAGGGCTGCTGCTAAATTGAGTAAAAAAAGCATATACTGGCAAACAGCATATTGAATATCAATAAAGCACAGCTGCACCGAACTGAGCGGCTTGACCGCATAAAATAACACCGGATAAAAGTTAGTGTTAACAAGTTGTCACTAAATAATCTTGCCCATAAGCTGCCTTATTGATGAATTTTTAAATATTATAAACTAGAATCTATAACCTCAGATGAGCGCCTTGAGAATGCAGTGATTCTCGATGCGCTGGATAATTCGACCATTATGATCCGTGATAAAGGGTTCTGCCTGGTAAATTCCGGATCTCAAGCAGCACCAGACTCTACGCCGTGCGAAGCAAGGCTCAAGAATTTATTCGCTTTTGAGTCTTCAGTAAATACAGGAGTACGAATTAGAGGCCCTGTTACAAAGAGCAATTCTCCGGTAAGCAGTCACAATATAATTTCACCAGCTTACCAGTTCACGCGTTTTGGAGCCACAAGTAGTCCAGGAAAACCTACTGGGCTCACACCCTTTAGGTCTGATACCTCGGATGATCCTGCTCAAAAAGGAAATTTAAGGGCTTTTGTGAACCTCTGTCCCAGACATAGAGTATTGCTGTCTTGAATGGGTGTTCCCTAATAATGGTAATAAAATTAAGGCCACAGCTTTCATTAGTTGTTTTTACCTCATTAAGATACCATTGTGCCGGGTAAGAACTGGTACGCCTAAAGCCATGCTTGTCGAAGCCGGCAGCGATAGTGATAACCAATAATCATTCTTCGCTTAAACATCGAAAGAGAAGCATTCTAGAAGCAGTATAGCACAGCTCCTAGAATATTTCATTAATATGAGGTATATATCCGCAGGTAACCGCACCTTAATTGGTGCTTTTAGCAGCAACCGCTTTGCTTTCAAAATTACAGTAAATTACTTTGAAGAACCCACAAAATTTCTTTAGATAGATTCTGTGGAACCTCCCAACGAAAAACTGTATTCAGTGGTACTTTCTATTGAATGAACAAGGGGAATTAACCTTTTCAGTTCGTTAACGCGGCAGCAAAAACATTCCAAACGCACTCTACCTTCTCATGTGGCAATATCTTTGCTTTTCGATGAAAACGATGAGTTCATGTTATTTTTCATGCATTAGCAGATACTCGCAATTGTAATTAGAGCAGTTTCTGCGCTCCTATAAAAATATTGGATAATGATGGTGAACGAATCATGGGGTGTCTACGAAGGGTTCAAACTAGAATCTATTTGCTTCGCAAGAGATACAGCACTCTCCAAACACTTCCAGGGGGTGGGGCGACAAATCCATGAATCTATATAGAAACTAACAGCTTGGATTAACAATATAAAGTGTATTAATCAGAAAAATATTGGCGGAAATGCTCACCATAACCCTACAGGCTGTTTAATTACCTTTTTTTTCCGCTACTGGCTTGTAAGCATATAACATAAGTGTGCCGGCACATAACGTTTACAGCAACTGATAATTAGGCACAAGAACTTATTGAATCTTTTAATTTGCAGGCATAAATGAATTTATGCCGCTTTCCTAAGTAACTTACGTAGTTGCGTATTTATCACAAATCTACCGGTCTGTGCATAAACCAGTTACAAAGAATTAAAAATCTGCCGGTCTAATGAACACTAAGTTCCACCAAACTTTTGGCAGTCGGTGATAAGGCAACTCATCCTCTGTGGAAAAGTTATAAACCTCTGGATGAACCTTTTGAACAACTCCTTGCGGGTCCTCCGTCAGGCTGGGCAATTGTTTGAATGTAGGCATATCCTATTACATTACAAATTGCTGCCCTTACAAATGTAGATAGATGAAGCACAATCGCTTTCTTTGTCCACAGGCAATTCAAAAACTGAAATTTGTGGTATCTGCAAAGATTGCAGATGCCCTACGTGATATCACAACCAATGGATGCAAATTGTCATGTTAATATTAGCCGTCTTTAGTGCTCGTTACAAAAAGCTTTAAAAAGTAGCGACGAAGCTACCCTGATAAATGCAAAAATGGGCAGAGAACTGGTAATTAACAAGAGTTATTGCCACTGTGCCAGATTCCTTAGCTAGCTTACTTCCGGCTTTTTCGAAGAATGCCCAAGTTCCAGGGTAGGAAGCCTGGCCTAGTTGAAAAGATGACTCACATGAATGCACTGATGGCAGCATGCTGTCATTTTTGATATCGCTTCAGCTTTGAAGACAGCCATTCTCTTGGATTAATTACGTGAAATATGGAATGCTTTTTCACGGAATTGCAAAGTAGTTATAAAATTTTTTCTGAGGTTCTGAGATCGTGTCAAGTTGAGGACAGAGATAAAAATCAGGAACCTAAACGATTACTCGTTATGTGGGCGCTGTGGCACCGGGACCAGAATACAAAGGGAAGTCCACAACAGCACAAACACAAAGAATCTTTTTAAAAATCAATAAATGAGTCATTGAGTACAAAAAAGCAGTTATGTCTCAACATTGCCATCCAAGGAATTCACCCCGATAATGAACAAGAGGCACGTGAAACCGGCGGCTACGACATTACGTAATAAATTTAGGCCTGCTGTTGGCGCTACCTATAAAGTTCATGTCACTATTACCTACCAAATAGCCTTTGCTGGTTCAATGCACTCATGCTGGTTTTGACATGCCATGCAAAATCAAAGGAGAGTAAAATCACTTCAGTATGGATTACGTTTTGCCCCATAGCTTATAAATTGTAATATTCAGCAACAAGCGAAAAAGTGAGCAAGGGAGACTAAGAAGCAGAAATTATTTGTTTCGATTACAAGATTATAATTTCAGTACATACGGATATAGCTTTTGACATCGGCTTTCGTCCATGTTAGGTTTTTCATTCCTGCAATTAGGCTTCAATCAATTTAGCGTCAGACACATAAATCGCTACGCTCAAGAGCCCAATCATACGATTGGAAACTGGAATTTCTGCAGATCAATGAGAGCAAATTATTACCCAGATTATTGGGGCCTCAATTATGTGTAGGAGCATTATCTCCGGATTGCTTGTACGATTAACCTAACATTATGACAAAAATATTCAGGGATTACGGCGTCCACGAACCCGAAAATCTTCTTGAATGTTTCCTGGAGCCGTTAGATGTGCCTAGTAATGGCACATTTTTCCCACTGTTATCACTTGAGAAACTGCCGTATTCAGCTATATCGCACATCCAGCCTTCGAATTTTTGTATCTATTGGAATACCCATCCTGTAGCAGCTTATGGCCAGACACGCTTTTATTGTGAAATTAAATATGTCATGCCCAAGGAAGCAGCGTGTTCGTGTCCTTGAATCATACTGCCTAGCAAAGCATAACCAGCGCAAACAGGCAGCTCATCTAATGCATGTGATTGATTACAGGATTATTGACTCTGCTACAAAAAAAATATATCCCCAAAAATTGTTGGCGCTGCATGTTATGGAATCACGCAATAACTGCAAAGCATTCAGTTTTCGTTATATAAAGCTAGCTGTGAAGATTTTTTTCATTGGTGGCGTTTTACCATAAAGTTGAAAATTCTGAACGGTCTAGACTTATGCTTCCTTCGTCAACATTCCCCACAAAAGCATTGGAAAAGGAGTGTTATTTCTATAAAACAATTGAAAGTACGCCAACCACGTATCCTAAGAGTGGCCGTTTTGGTCATTTTTGTTTATATAAGAGGTTTCGGCTCGAGCATTTGCTTTTCCATATTTTTAATTTGAAATTGTTGCGTTATTTTCTTCTATCCATTCGACTTATCTATCGAAGTTAGCGTTGAAACTACTCTACTGCTAGGTCTCCGGTTCCGCGCATAAAAAAAGATCATTTTTCTAATCCTGCGTCAATCGCAGGCACCCAAAGGACTCTAAGAAAATGGATACTTCACGAACGGCACAAGCATGCCGTTTGCATACGGAGAGGTTACTCCCTCTTTCCCAACACAAATAAGTTAACTTCCGTTGAAAAACTTGAATAGTCACATAACATTGGTATCGCTGGGAGGTTAATGAACGTGAGCATTATGTAGCATGAACCTACAAAACGATCGTAAAAAGATATGCCAAGGCTTTATACCAGAAAATATAGCAATATAGGCAGCAGCACTTCAAGAATCGTGGAATGAGATGCTGCATAAACTTGTATTGATGTTACCATGAAAGCTCATCCCGTTGCTACAATTCCATAAAAACAACGTAACAAAAAATTTATGAAAGGCTTGAAACTTTTACCAAAAAGTTAGTCTTACAATACTAGTGAGCAGCTTTCAGTAAATGGGTTTAAGTATACCCGCATGATTGAATTTAAAAAGCACATACGTTCATGATGAACCTCGAAAAAGCTTGTACGTGCGGCTTGCGCATAGGCTTTCGTGCAAAGGCATGGTTACTCGCTTTCGTGCCTATACATTGCTCAACATAACTAGGGTGTGTGTCTCTCGCCGTATCATTATGAGTGCGTCTGCCGCCAGTGTTCAACCGCAGCTTTTGCCCAACCGAGCTGGGCAACCTCCCACTATACGAAATTTTATCATCCTCAATCGAAGTCTATCATGCAAGGTTTTAACATTCAAGGGCAAAAGTCTAGTCTTTGACTTTGTTCCCTGATTTTCGTTTTCTGGAGCGGTTCTTTGTTTATAATCCAAGAGGTGCTTCACGCTTTATTCCCACTCCTGTAACTTGAATTCTAGCGCGTTACATCGTTTATATGTGTAAGAGGAACTTGGTGGTACAATGTTTTTCTCTACATTTTTGGTGAAGGAGTACTTATTTTCCTAGGCAGTTTCATTACTCTGAGTATATGAAGGCATAAAGTCTGAAACTAAGATCCGTATGCACTCCCTGAAGAATGCCTCTAGTTACTTACGAGCTGGACATAACTTACCAAAAGCTTCAAGGTAATGATAAGCAATGCTAGAAGAGCTTTTTATGTTGCATATGTCACAGTGATTCTCTCTCCCTCTATCCTGCGGTCTTGAACGACTGCATAATTTCAAAAGTTTGCCTTTTGAAATTAGGCTTTTTTCAAAAGGTGGCGCACCTTCCAAACTTGTATTTTTTTTTGTTTTCCTTCTTGACTTACCCCTTTGCCGGTTGAATTTTTTCGTGTAAAAAAGGGTTATGCGCTCCAGCTATATGCCATACCTTGCCTTGTTTAATTCATTTAGGGAGCGTTGGCCTAGCTGCAGCCTGAACCCTTCTCCTTTCGTGAAGTTTACACTACGTAGTGGGTGATACAGTATTTCTTCCTTAATGCAAAGGAATGTAAGACATCTTGAATTTAGCCAGGATATTTTGTGAGTTGGCAGTGCTCAAAAAAAGAGGTTTAAGCCTGGTTTTAGCGGATTTAGTGAATTGATCATAGTCACCCGTTTTGCGAGGGAAAATGCGAGTTGTAATTTCATAAGCAGGTTGTGTGGCGGCTCTAAACTTGATAGCTTACTTTTAAAAACGGTGACTATTTTCAAGCTAAAACTATCACCGGAAACCAATGAGAAAGTATTTTGGTAGTGATGTTACGAGGTGCGGAGCCAAAGGAGCTATATACTAGGAATAAGGGAACTATACTAAAAGCAAAGAATTCTTTTGTGTTTTCCTTATCTTGTGATGATATTTCGTACGGAAAAATCGAGCTGGTTGCTTACAAAAGTGGCTGTAGCCCACTTTTGACACAGTGATTTTGTTGGTATAATTTTTGACTCTTTGAAGTACCGACAAAATTGATGTTTGCAGCGTTCTTTTTCAATAAAGTGCAACACTGAAAAATGCCAGAAATTTTACATGTATATCGGAGGTCGAATCTAAAAAATGCTGCCTTTTTTGAAATTCACTCCACAGTAGCTACTTAAATTACAAAGATACTTTTACAAATAATAAATATTATACATAGCTTATGAAATGATCTCAAGCAAGATCTGGAGCTTTCCGGGAAGATGTAGCACTTCATGAGTTTCCGAAAAGAAGGTTCATATATAGGGAATCATTAGCGTAATGCAGAAGGTATGATTTAAGTCGATACTCATATATGTGTGGGTTACCACCTGCAAATCGGTATAGAGCTGATCTACCCGGGTATCTGAGCTTGTTGGTGATCTAGTCTTCTTGGGTCTACACAACTCATCCTTTTCTGAGCAGCAATGAAAGTTTCGATTCGGGTGCGAAAACCAAGATACATAGTGTGATATGCTGGCTATGATCCTATATCACAACGACTCGGGGACAAGTTCAATCAAAATTAATAAGCGCTGATCGGCTACCTACTGGGAGAGGTCTTAATCTTACCACTATGGGAAAATTGTGTTAACTTCTTCAAAGAGACTTCGAACGAGTTTATGCGGCCCCCTTGCCATTGAGCTTTTGCCGTTGTGGCTACAAGGATGGGAATAAGAATGGGAACCCACATTTAAGAAGACCTTGTACTAAAGCTTAAACTTCCAGCTCAGCAGCGTGTGGTGTTGCTTCTGTGAACAATCCATGGCTTCCGTTGTATTTAGAGGAGATTTTTGGTACGTGGAGTAGCCTTATAATGAAAAACTGAGAGTGGTTCCTTCATATCCTTTGAATTGAAGAGGGAATAAACCACTCTCGTGCAAGCCAATTTTTCAGCTCCAAAATACGTAGCAAGTGTTTACGGGAGCGATAAAATTTGTGGGGAATCAGCCACGAATACTGCTGGTACTCTTGAAGGGTGTTGTTTGTACTCTGTTGAGCAAAAAAATCAAAGAGGAGCAACTAATGTGCTGCTGATAACTTGAAGGATGGGAAATTGGTAATGTCATTATCGTTTCTGTCTGCAAAAACAGAGAGACGGCAGCTCGCCGTCTTTGCAGTAAGCACTGATTTTTCAGTAGGTGCTTATACAATGCCCGAGACTTGATATTTTACACTACACTCCTAGGTGCGAATACATACCCTGGCGATCAAAACTGTTGAAGGTTGGATAATTTCTGCAAAAGTTTCAAGTGCTTCTTGGAGTGGCATGACTATGTCCACCCCTGGGAGTCGCGAGGTAACAACACCTTTTGGTGTGCCTACTAGGAGCTTATTAGAGGCTGTCGATAATGTTGAACAAGCTTCACATACGAGAAAAGCGCGTGTTTTTATAGAGGATTCTTGGAGCCCGCAAAAGAAATTTGCGTCGCTTCCATTGGTGGGCGATACAGCGGGTCCATCCCTTGTCTCTATGAGGATGCAACGCGATATTCCGCTGCTCACCAGGAGTAATTCTAGCAGCTGCTCTACCAACTCTGAGTCATGGATGGCACAAGCGCACAAGACTGATAATCCTGGCGGATCTTTTGTTTGTGACTCAAAATCTAAGCTTGATAAGAAGATAAGCCTGAAATCAAATGCTTGCTTGAAATCTCAAACGCATTATAGTAGTCAAGTAGATGCTAATTTGCACAGCCACACGCAAGACTCTTTAAAAATGAAGGAAGTCTCAAGGTTTTCTTCTTATAAACACAGCCGTAATACCTCCTCTCTGATTGATTCTAGGTCCCTTCGGGAAGATTCACAAGGAACTTCTGTGGTTTCTTCTCCCAGAGGCAGTTCTACCTTAGCAGCATCAATGTCTTCCTCCCCTACGAATCACAGCCATGATTCTGTTACTAATAAGTCTATGGTACCAAATAATGATATTCGTAATTCAGAGGAACGAAAGTCTCGTGAGGTAAGACAAGGTAAGAGATTAGGGCGTTCAGGCGCCAAACTTCATCCAGCTGCAGCCCCTTCCGACCATGTGTCTGCCTCCCCTCTCACCTCGTCCCCGGCCCCGTTGAAGGGGGGGGATGTTACTTCCACTACGCCTGTTTCTAGATCAACTAGTGAAGTTGGTTTTTTTCGCAATGCTAATGATGCGGGAAGAATCCTTGCCCGTAGCTTTCTAAGCAGGACAAATCTCTTGGTCGATTCCCCCCTCTCCTTAAATATTTTTAAAGGGGGAAATGAAGATACTAATGGCACTTATAGGGACTCCCGGCGGCATAGAGAAGAGGCTTTATCTCCTTCCTTGTTAAGCGAAGATGAAGACGTGGCTTTTCTTTCAGGTGCAGGCAGCGAAAAGATTGAGAGTGGCTATGAGGCGAGCTTTACATCTCCCAACTCAAAAGGTGGGGAAAAAAATGCTAATCGCTCTCGTGAAGGCACTGAATATGTGAAGGGGGAGAGCCAGAGTAATGAGAAGGTAGAAGCGAGTGCCCAAAAAAATCGTGAATACAAACCTGGGGACATCGTGATAGCTACTGTGTATTTTGGTAAAAAAGCTGCTTCTGCTGGTAAGAGTTCTAATGAAAAACAGATGACTACAGGGATTCAATATGCAAATCTCAAGGAGCGTTGTGCCGAGAGCATAATTAAGGTGCAAAACTCTACTCAAGAGAAATGGTATAGGGGCTTCAGGCGGTTACCTAATATCTTCCAAGGAAAAAAAAACACCAGAGACAGATATTTTGAGGATGATGTTGATGCAGTTCCTCCATGCGAAGAGAAGGAACTGGAAGCCATACGAGCAAGTCTACTAGCTGATCCAGAAGATGATCAAGATGCACTGGATTCAAGAAAGGAAGGGGAGCTGTTTAGTCGCTTAGTCACTAGGCAGCACATGCAATTTACTGTGCGTTGTTTGAAGTTCCAGAGGCTCTTTTGCTTCTCTTGCGGAAATGTTAAATGCATCAGGAAATCTGCACTTCATAAAGATGAAGCATGTTCCGGTTAGTATGTCTTTTCTATGCTTAATAGCTGTATATACAAAGAGAGTGTGTGCTGTACCTATTGATAGTTATATAGATAAAGAGAGTGCGTGCTGTATCTATTGATAGCTATATATATAAAGAGAGTGAGAATGCACCTATTTATCTTGAGAAAACGAATCCAGAACACACATCATCATGTAAATAATAAAACATCAAAATTACTCAATTTGTCCAGGCAACATGCAACAAAACTACTCAAAAGTGGTTTTCTGTGCGTTCGACGTTTTCGTTCTTGCTATTGGCTTCTTTTTGTGGTGACTCGGTGTGTTACTTAGTGATTGATTCATGGTTTCTATGAGTGCTGAAGCTACTTTTCGCATTCAACTATTAGAAAACTTGATGTACTGCTTGTGGTATTTGCATCAGATAATTTATCTCTAGACAATTATGAGTGGTATCACGCACCCCTTTTGCTTCTAGTCCAAACTGTGTGTGTGGTATCGTTTTATGTGTGCCGATTCATACGCTTCTTGGCCAGCTTTACCTTTGGCAGATGCTGAATGTTTATAGTGGGATAAATTGGCATTAAATGTTTTGTATCTACAGGGAAATTTGTGCAACAAGGTAGTGTGTTTTTGGTGTGTGGTTGGTGTGTGGTTGGTGTGTGGTGTGGTTGGTGTGTGGTGTGGTTGGTGTGTGGTTGGTGTGTGGTGTGGTTGGTGTGTGGTTGATATGTTGCGCCTCCCGTCTGATATGTCGTGCACCTATTTGTTTTTATTATTTCTTCCAGTAGCACTTTGTGAGTACTGTGGGAAGAGAGGAGCTGCACACGCGGGCGTGGGGTGTAATTCCCAGCATCGAAGTTATTTAAGCTCAATTTATAGGTCATATCATAAGGTGGGTGCCTCAAAAATCGTTTTGAATTTTTTTGCTTTAGCTTCTCTTGCTATGACGATTGTGAATATCGGTCCTTCAAGCTAGAAATTCTAATTTGCATATTTTTTGCTTCTTCAAATCTGCTATACACTGTATGTACGCTCCTTTACATTTTGGCATGCGTTTTGGAATGCTTGCCTTATCATTGTGTTAGTTGTTCGTGTTCCGCATAAGCTGCCTGAGGCACTATCTCCTTTTGAACATTTCGTTTTGTTCTTAATATGATTTTAGGGTTTAGGTGTGTGGGGTTTAGGGTTTAGGGTTTTTCTTTAGGGTTTAGCTCCTAGGACTTAGCTTCTAGGATTTAGGGTTTTTCTTTACCTTTTTCGTTTCTTCGAATGGGTACCTTCGGTTGCTGTATTATCTTTTACCTTTACTTTTTTGCGTAAAACTCTGTATCACGTGGGAGCTGTTTAGCAGGTTGAAATTCCATTCCCTTTTTATTTCCATTTGCGTTTGTTTTAATATGCTATTAGAGTCTGCTTGGAAGTTGAATAAGTTTTATCTGTTGGTATCTCTACCTTTTCCTTAACTGTTGCTCACTTTTTGGATAAACATTCTCTTGTGAGCCTCCAATTGAAGTAATAAGTAGGCATCTACGGTACATGATTGCTGCTTAGTAAACTAGGGTAGATTTTGTAGATTCACTTCTAATTGCTGTATAGTTGAAATTGTGCAGAATAGTTAATACTTGCAAAGAAGAAATTTTCATACTTAATTGCCATCAGAGGCGCTTCATCTTGCACATTTTGAATTTTCCTCAGGAGATGGATAGTAGAAGCAGCCTGAATTATAGAGTGGATACTAATGGGTTGATCTGCGTCACTTGTGGAGGCTCAGGGCATTTAATATGCGGTTTTGCTCCCGTTCCTGCTGGGTACTTCATGCTTGTGTGCCTATTCGAAAATTGTTTTTTTAGAATAAGCATGCGTTAATACGTTGAATTTGTTGAGTTATAAGTTGGGTTGCTGTACCGTATTGAAAAATTGACTTTTAGAATTAGCTAGTGTGTTTGTTTCCTAAAAGAGAAATCTATGCAGCTTCACACAGAGAGAGAAACCGACCCAGCTTCACTTTGAAGTTTTTGCTCTCTAAGTCTTATTATTTTATAAAGCCTTCTGCTTTTATTCTTCGACTTATAATCTAGTTCCTCTTCACATCTTTTAAAATTATCAACTTTAAATACAAAATTCATATTGAATAGCTCTAAGAGGGTGAAATATTAACAGCAGCTAAGATTTGTGCTAGAGACAAGCTGACGAGCTGGCTATTGAAATTGTAAAGCAAATTGCGATGCTCAATGGGGAGATTGAATTTTTTGACTTTTTTTATGTCTTTGGTGTGTATATTGTCCGTAGCTCGGAGCGATAGACCCACACATACACACATATACACGCAAATGCATACATACGCGCACACTCAAGACACTTACAAATCATCAGCCGTTTTTGCTGCTTCGCCCCTTAAACTATTTCTTGCCTTACTTCAGAGTATCACTTTTTGTGGGGAATTTTTTAGGGAAAATTCTCTGGACGCTCGCAAGCTATCTTCAGCTTCACGATTCCCGGTGCATAAGGCAGGATCAGCTCCTCACTACAAAGAAGCTATAGCTCCAGTCCAGGCATCAGCAGGTAACTCGGAGTGTTTTTCCTGCCTTTTTTCAAAGTTTGTATGGAAGTATATTTCCATCTCCACCCCTCCACCTCAATAATTCTCCCTCGAAAGCTTCTTTTCTTGCCACCCCAATTTTGAAATATATTGCTCTATGCTTAATATTCGGAGAAATTCAAGAGTTTTTGACGAATTTCTGGCTTTTTGTTAGAAAAATCTCATTTCTTTGACTTACTCCTAGAATTCTGTTTTCTGAAGGTAAAATCTTTTTTTTCTTCTTCTTCATTTTTCCCGCTGGTTTTGATGCTTTTAGTCTGCGACTAAATTGCTGTCTAATTACTTTCCGGGGATGGGAATTTGCATGCAAAAGGCTTTTCTGCTTTGCTGTTATTACAAAAGCGTACTACTATACATGCCTAGCTTTTGATGTGTATTACTTTGTTTTGCTGCTACGAGGTGAATACTTGATTTGTTTGATGTTCTTCCCTAGTGATGCATCCAAAATAATAATTTCTGTGAAATAAAAGATATGCCCGATATGAGTATATTTTGCGAGTCCTACTTTGGAATGAGACACGCAGAAACTTTATTTTTTTGCATAATTTTGTGTGTAACTTGTAGCACCTGACTTTATAATATATGGCGAGACGCAGCATTTGAAATTTTTACCCTGATGCTGTTTATCTGCTGATTTTTGTGTCTTTAGTTAAAAGTGCTTTATAAAAAGAGGGGGCTGACTTCGTGTGTTGTTACTGTGTGGTTAGTGGGTGTTGTTGGCGTGTCGTTAGTGTGTGTGGTTAGTGTGTGCTTATTGTGTGGTTAGTATGTGTGGTTAGGATGTGGTTAGTGGGTGTGGTTAGTGATTATACTTGCTTTTAGTTAGCTGCGTAACTTTTCGTATGAATTTGTCGTGAATTTGCCTTTCTTTCTCATGTTTTTCCAGCTTTTATGGGCCCACCAGTGAATGCCGTTCCTCTTCCCCCAAATTATCATTGGGGCATTGGAGGCAGGATGATGCCACAAAGTATGCAATCCCCTTATAACCCCTCAGCCGTTTCATATTGGTCCAAGGTGGGGCATTCTGATTCTTCAAGATATGGCGGACGTTCCCGTCAGCATCCTTTCCCTACCATACCATTTTATCCTCCTCAGTTTAGAGGAAGTCAGCGAGCTTCCCAGCGGGATAATCAACGGAGGTGCTGTTTGTAATGTGTTGTTTTTTCTGTGTAATAGGTTTATACTGTGAGTCATGTTCTACTTGTTTATGATTTGAAGGTGGATTAGGTTGTCTGTGTATGTGGCTTGTTTGTGTATGTGTGTGTGATACCTGTGTATTTGTGCTACCTCTTTGTGTGTAATGCCTGTGTATTTTTGATACCTATATGTGTGTATGCTACTTCATATTTGTAAAACTGTGGTATATGCAATGTTTCTATCCTTATTGTTTTTCTTCAAGTATTGAGTTTGCCGAGAGGCTTGCTTTGAGCATACTGATTCCTATCTTAGCTTTAAAAAATGAGCACAACCACGAGTCCATAGACTTGTTAATGGTTATGATAGGTTTTGTTCATACGATGATAAGTCGGTGCAAGCTGTTTTTCCGTAGTATACGAAGTCTGATGTACATTTCCTGCGTTTTCGGTATCAGCAGCTTCACGTCCATGTGCGAGCTACAGAATGTATGATACGGCTGTGGCTTTGCTGGCATATATGTCTTCATACATTCGTTTCCTTCTAGGCACTCTTATGCGTGCTTTAAGACTTAGTGTGCTAACAATTGTTTTACCGTCCAGATCACGAGGCTATTAGTATCTTTGGGAAGGAGCACCACCACGATGCCTATGGTACTTCTAATATAGTGCTGCCATCCCTGTCGCTGCTGAAGCAGAGATATCGGTATCAGCGGGATATTTCTACCGCTTTTTGATTGCCTTTATTGATGCTAGAGGGAGAATATGGATCGTTTATCCAACAAGTTTTTGGCCTTTCTATCAATGCTGCACCGTGATTGTATATTTTTTTTGCAGAGGTTATCGTCTGGAACGAGCTGATCAAGCAATACAACTCGCATCGTAACAGGAGATTCAGCCCTTTGTAAATTGTTACGGCTTGCCCGTGGGGGTAGGCATAGGATAGTTAGTATCCAAATATATTATACAACCCCCCCTTCACATGAAAATAGTTTGACTGAAATAGTAATAGCAGAATCAGCATATGAAGTGAATAGTTTTGGCGATTACCCCTTCAACTTGCTAATATTTTTTAGAATGATGCCCTTCGACTTGGTTTATAGACCTTATAGTATATAATACCTGTAGTCGCTGTTGTTACGTTAAAATGGGCATGCTAAGAAGCGGGAATTTTCATGGTGAGACTACGCGGTATATGCGTTTTTAAAAATATCGCTGCTGGTACATCAGGTCAGCGTATATATGGAAAAATTGTCTGAAATTCTTGTGGCGGGAGCCTTGTATATGCTGAACTGCGCTTGCTGAGCTCCCCAGAAAATGGATCCGTTGATAAAGTGTTTAACGCGCGTCGTAGGCAGCGGTACTAAGACTCTTGTCAATAATTGGGCCGCCTTTTCCATATATAATTATCACTGGTATGCTTAACTTTATAACTCTCTATTTAAGGTGTTTTTTTCATGTATATTGGCCTTGCTATTCCATATGTTTACCTTGGAAGGGCTTATATATTTTATAAAAATGTAACTGCAAGGCTAATTTTAGGAGTTCTTACGTTGGCAACAACTGCAATTTAGAAATACGTTTTGCACCTAGTTTTGCGCTGTTTTATAGCATTTTTTTGTAGCTCACGATAAAGGAATAGTCAAACAAAAAAGCAGGGTAAAGTATGCAGATAAGGTATTGTGAGGGAAGACAACAAATTTGTAAAGAATTAGATATTTAGGGGGGAGGCTGTTACTAGCTAAGAAGGCTGCAGTATTTGACGCCAACTTAAGGGAAAATTAATCTAGAGAATTATGTGTATGGAGAAACACTGGAGTGTAACGTTGACGATTTAACGCTAGCTCTGAATAGTTGGTCTTATAAAGCACTAATATTCAGCTTCAGGCCGTTAGAAAGCTGCACAGCTTTGGGTTCCAAACTGACAAAGTGCGTAGGTGTGGGCGCGCTTTGATTTGATAAGTTCTAATTTTATAATTTCTTCGATTCAAGGGTGTTGTCTCTTTGCTTCAAATCTGGGATGATGCTGCATAGCCGCTTCCAAAAGGCATTCCGTAGCATTATTCAGTGAGTCTTTATTATCTTGTGGTTCGTGGGATCGATATACTCACGTTAGATTGTCAGTTATATATATCCTCTGAGATGTAGACATGAAGAGGTCTTCTCGCTATCACTCAATTTGTCGTGGCTATGAAGCTACCGTAATCTTTGTGGTTACCTCTTGTTTTCTCGTGTTTTATGAGGAAACGAGTAAGCTATTACTCATGCGGTTCTTGCTACTTGAAATAATTTTTTGTAGGAAGATAATGTGGGGTTGTTTTTGGGCATTTCAAGGGCCCGATTTTGCCTTGTTTTGATCAATTGCAGGGGATATATAATGCAACTACGTGTTTTAAATTCAGAAGCGAAGGCACTGCTGCTTTAATTGGAAGTTTCGTAGGATTCTTTCATCTATGAGCAACTAGCGTCTGTGATTGCGCACTATTACTAGGCTGGAAAAAAACCTAAAAAAGTGATGCTTAATTCTCATACTTTTACCCAATTTTTGCGCTTCAGACGAGCTAATTGCTTAAAAATTCGTATTAATTTTTACCATTTGACACAATTTTTACTGAAAAAAAGTATTCCGTATATGCTATTGTCTAGGAGATCTTCTGGGTGGGACCTGCTAGGTAATGCAGATAGTTTAAGATACTAAAGAGATGAAAAATGCTGTGCTTGTAAACCTACGCATTGCCTTGCTGGGCGTAAATAATCTTCGTAAGCTTTACGATTTACGCGGATGTATGTGCTTCGGCGGAGTCACTCACGTTTCTCCCTCTTGGTCGAACTTCGCGACATAACGTTCAGTGGTTGACACGCCTCTGACTCTCTCTCTCCCTTTTAGTACTCAAAATTCTTGTGTGTTCTTGATATTGGCTTTTGAATATTATGTTTGCTTCCTCCCATGGTCATACAAGCGAATTAATAGAATATTGGCAAGGTCATAGAATCTGTTGCATGGGTAATACTGGACTGCGGAGGAAACTTGCTTCGCTATCATGCATCCAGTTATTGATTACACAATATTATTACTAAAAATAAACTAAACTATGAATAAGCTGATATAAAACTTGGATGGAAGTCGCATGCTGTCAAGGTGTTCCCTCTACTAGTCCGCTGTGATTGCGTTAAAAACATGGGAGCACGAGGGGAAATAACCCTCTCAATGGTGGTATTCCCATCCTTCTTACGAATCGTAAACAGCCGAAAACAGAGTTGGGCAGCATAACTGGGAATTGACAGCGTTTTATATATGGTTTACAAAAAATATCAATTTTTCGTCGTGATTATTTATATCACCCTTTATCTACAAACTAACTTTTTGATCTGTAATTCGTGTAAAATGCTCCTTTGGCAAGCAAAGGAATTGCTTACCGCAGGCATCGATTACATTACCTGATAATCTATAACTTTTTTGTGATGACCAGCCGGTACGATATGTAGTCGTAATTTGGCAATCAGCGCTTGGTATCAGCTTTCTGTGTCTCAATTTAAATTTCGCTCTATTTAACCCTTTCATGCTTTTACGCGATACTTGGCTGTTCAAACTTGTGGCATCCAATTCCGACTTTTCGCATCACGACAGCTCTATAGCCCTTTATGGGACTGTTACTTTAGTACTACAATTTTCTAAAGACCACCTCTTTGCCACACTTCATTGAGAGTTCTACCTTTGATTCTAACATTCCTGCAAAATATCTATTGTATACAATCAGCGCTTTATAAAATGTTATAATTTAAACCTGTTTTTTCAATTTTTGTGCAAGTGCTAAATTGATTCTGGAGACCAAAGTTGAGAATAAATTTCGTAGCTAACAGGCCAGTACTTTACACTGCAGCTTACTTGACTCACCCTTCTTATACCAGCTTGCTTGCTAACAATTATGTTAGGAGTATAAACTCATATATTACAAGAATATATGCTTATTTAAAATGTTACCTCGATGCAATGACGTCCGGATACATTATTTTGAAAGTACTTCCCCGAGCCAAAAAGAGCATTGCGTCCTTCACAGTAAAAATAGGAATTTTGAAGTTATACTTGCTGAAGCACCAAGGATTCAATCCTGCTGAAGGTATATTACTTTTATAGAATAAGTGCCAATCCTGCATGCTTAAAGCAGCAAACTCCAAGGGAACTGAAAGTATAGATTTTAGTTCCCTTGTGCAAGCGCGCCCTGCTGCTTACTCTAACATGGTTTTAGCGTTAGATTTGGTGTGTTTTACACTTATAGGCATACCTCTAATATGAGCAATTCCTTAATATAAACGCTTGTCCCTTTTTTTTGTTAGTAATCAGCTGGACCTCTCTTTGCAAATCCCCTTCTACTTAAAAAGACTCACTTAGAACATTTCTCAAAGAAATAAGTTCATAGTTCATTATTGATACAGACGGGTGGTATGCAAACTACAAACACCAGCGATGCATTATCGATAACAAGAAAAGCGTGTGTTGCATATAATCTTTAAAGCCAAGTCGAATGATCTAAGCCTTCCTCCAAACTTTGACCTGCTAACTTATGTTTCAGCAAGTGAGCTTTATGTTACATAAAATTTCTAAAACCAAGTTGAGTGATTTAAACTTCCCTCCAAACTTCGACCTCCACATATTTTGAATTTGCGCGAAAGTTCTTCTCTATGTTTAGATAGTTTCTTCATGGTATTGGCTTAATTTGCTGTACCAATGAGCCCGGTTTTCATTCGGGACCCTGTAGAGGCATGAGGTCGCGATTTCAACAGGTAATAACCCACCAAGCGGATCTAGTGAGGCTACTACTAGCATGCTATGAAGCGGCGGAGCAGGAGAATGACATGAACCGTCAACCTCTATACCCGCTTGTACTCCTTTCATGAGCGTGTCCTGCAGACGCATCCTTTTTTGTCACCTCTGTGTCATTTCTCTCAACTTTTTCTTGATGTAGAATAGCTAACGACGCAGTATGTGCTCTTAAGATTAGGATATTACATGTAATTTATCAGTCACCTCTCGGCGACTTCATGTGTTCACCTCCTCCATTAAGCTAAAATGAGGCTGTTACAGGCATTTTCATCGCATCATAAGCAGGTTCTATCTGTGAGTAGGATTAAAAATCCCATCCGTTGGATGCTTTTAAGAGCCTCTGCCTCACCTGTAACGGGTTCGATAAATTGGCATTTTTTGAGAGGAATTCATCGTATTCTGTAGTGATGCATGAAAATTTCCTTGGAGCTTTATGTGAAGTAGCTAGGGTCCGGATTCTTTTTGTTTAATTACCGCTTTAAAAGCTGTGTGATGCGTTTCTCAGAACTGTATGTAGATGTGCTGGCCCAAGATAACCGTTGTTGCACATGGAAAATCGTAATACATAATTGTGACATATTTAGCTTTGTTTGTAGGCGGTTTAGCCCCATTTCAGAAGCTTTCCTTGTAAAAGGGAATCTTCAAAAGCTTGAATAAGAGCAAGTATATAGGAGAAAAGTGGCTATTTTGTCAATAAAATGATTGCAATTTGAGAATGATACTGTGGTACTTTTTGGCAAAAAGTTATGTACCAAAGCCATCTTCTGCTGTTGATAGCGCTTTACTACCATATAGCTAGAGGGATTCAACGCATCAGATTGGCATAGTTTACCAATAAAAGAAAAGTCGAATATATCCTCACTATTAGGCACGTCATGTGGTATATAATCTTCAATTGATATAATTAACCAAATACTATAATAGGATCTTTTGAAATACGATTATAAGCATTGTATATAAAAACAATCCCGCACACTTTTAGCCTTAATATTTGTTAAAAAAAATCAGTGTAAAAAATAAAACTAATCTTTGCATCGTAGCCTTTAATATTTCTATGCTTCTACTATTACTAACAATAGTACCTTCAGGAGGAATTCTACTTGTTTTAGAACTTACTAGTAGCCTCCTTTTAAGCTGTGTCTCAGCTTATAAAGAAGAATTTGAAATTTCTTAGGAGTTGAGTTTTTCGCTTGCTGTAGGTGCTTTTAGCGGACGCCTTTTTGAGCTGTTGGAAGCATTGCATGTTTTCTTAAGGCTGAAGATTATCTCTCAAAGCTTATTTTGAGAGATAGTTTGCATTTTTTATTTTATTACGGCTTTTTAAAAATTTTTATTGCCATAAAGAAGGATTTTGTCGCTTTATTGTATATATGTTATATAATGTGTAGATTATGAAATGTCCAATAAGAAATATGTATTTAAGAGGCAGAAAAATTAGGTTACTCCTTTTTTGATGAGAATATACGCAAAAACACCTTGCTTTACGCATTAGCTCTGGAAGATACGAAAGTTTCAAGCCTCTCCTTTGGTCTATCTCTTGACACCTACTGCGAGTCTGCAGTAAATTCGCTCAATAGATATGTGTGTATGTGTGTGCATGTGCGGTGTATGTACACCTGCTTGATATGAGTGTGTTTAAGATTTTCCGCTGCCCATATTTGTAAATTTCCAAGCATCTTGAAATTGTGGTATAAGTATGAGTTTACGTGTTTTTGGAGTTCAAAATAAAAAACTCTCAATATTTGGAATTATTTTCTTCAGATAGTTGCGTATCCTCCACAAGAAATTATCAGACTGTTAGCAATGAGCCTCCCACTAGCAGCTTAGCTGCTCGTCTGTTTGGCTCACGACCTCCAGCTAATTTGAAGCGTCAGAAAGTGGTTGTACTAGGTTCTGGCTGGGCAAGCTTTTTTTTTCTGAGGAGTCTAGATTTCAGCAAGTAAGAAGCAGAAAATATATGTTTTTAGCTTTATTTTGTGTGTTATTTTCTTTGAAATTTGATGTTTCTTTGTCATGCATGGTACTGGATATGTGAGAAGCTATTTGTCGCTTGGAGGTGGTTTCGATGAATTTGAAGATATATATTGGATGCTAGAGCCGGTATTATCACCATTTTTCACGAAGCTTACTTGCATTTTTGCAGCTTCTCAAAGCATTTCCAACTGAAAATTCAAGGCCTTAATGAAGGGTTGTGTGTCTATTTTTAGTAGAATATTCAATCTTCAAGAAGTTTTTGCAATATGCCCTGATTATACTCAAAAAAGAGTATAATACCGGCATATTTTTTCTTGTCTTGCCTCCCCTCGTTGGATATATTTCGCAGCTTTTTTTGCTTTTTTGATATCCCTCACTCTGTGCCCCTCTATCATCAATGTGTATCTCCCTCTTTTAAAAAACATCTAAACAAACTTGCTCCCACAGGTACGAAGTTTGGGTGATTTCTCCACGAAATTTCTTCACCTTCACTCCTCTTTTGCCTAGTGCATGTACCGGTATTCTTGCGCCTACCTCTTGTGTGGAGCCCATCAGAAGGCTTTTGTCGAAGAAGCAGAAGAATGTGAAAGGAATAAAACATCGTTCCTTGGGCGAACCTGCTAATTTTTTGGCTGCAGAATGCATAGATGTAGACTTTACCAAAAAGGCAGTTCTCTGCCGTCAAACATCTTCAGAATCTAGAGAAGGGCATTTGGATGATGCTGTGCTAGAGGGAGGAAACAAACAGAATAAAAACCTAAACTTGATTTCTATGAATTATGATTATCTTGTTATGGGAATAGGTTCTACTTCAAATACATTCGGTATAAAGGGCGTATCAGAATACGCCTACTTTTTAAAAGAAGTGAGCCAAGCCCTAGATATCAAGAAGAAGGTGAACGCCTGCTTTGAAGCGGCTTCTTTCATGGGTATGTGATAAAATATTTTCGTTATAGGGTGCTGAGATGCTTTTTTCGACGTGTTTTGTGTGTGCTACATTAAACGGTGTGTGTATATGATGGAAGATAGTTGCATTTTCTGCCTAGTATCTCTTGGTTGCATCGAAACATGATGTGCTTGCGCATACATTTTTTTGCCGTTATTTCTGCGTATAACCTGTATAAAATAGGAAAATTAGCACATATTTTGAGTGTGTGTTATTCTTTTGAGATGTACAAAAATATACTAATGGAGTTATATATTATATTAATAGCAGTGCATGCACGAAAAACAGGAACTTTCCTTTAATACATATCGCCTGTGTTGTTTACCGAGTTCAGAACCTTTAGAAGAGCGTAGACGTCTCCTGCACTTTGTTGTTGTTGGTGGAGGGCCTACTGGAGTAGAAGTGGTGAATTATACGAGATTTTTGAATCATCTAATAAAGCGACTGCTTTTTGTGTGGCTATTCGCACACACGGCTTCCGACATCTTCCTACGTATTCATATGTTTGTATACATCTTCATAAATTTTATCTGAAAAATTTTTTTCCCCTTTAAATTGAGCTTATATATATGAAATGGAGTAGCTTAAGCTACTTTTTGCTATTACACACTGCACATTCTGGCTTTGTGAACTGCTTTATGCTGTATAAGTTTTATATTGAGTGAAAATCCTCCTTCCAGAGTCTGTCTCGCTTCACTACCTCTTGAAGCTGAGCTTTTTTTGAGTTGATAAAAACATTTTTTGGTTGCTTTTTTACCCCAAAAAGAAGGTGAAGATAAGTAAGTTTTGTAGGAAAAATAAAACTATCAGATGAATGTGACGGATTATTATGGTTTTTTGCTGTTTAAAATGGTAAATCTGAAGAATAAAGCTGTTTTTTGCTGCTTTGTATGCGTAGGAAAAAATATTTCACGTACTTTTGACAGCAAAAACAACTTGGTTTTTTTTGTATCAGAATTGCTAGCTTGCTTTTGTGATAGAAATTGCTTGCTTCTTTTGCAGGCGGGAGAGTTGGCTGATCTCATTAAATACGACATGGAATCCCAGTACCCTGGTGTAAGCAAAGAGCTTGCGTGATATCAGGGGAAACTTTAATGATTTTGAGTTTTTTTGTGGAATTTTGGTGGTTTTTGTTGGTTTTTTCTTTATTTTTTCTTGCTTTAACAGTTTTTTGTGACCTCTTCACTACTACCCGTTGATTAGCTCTCATTTTTGTTTTAATAATTTTATGCCTTGATCTAATTCTTTAAATAAACATTTTTCGTGATTTCAACAATAAAATACCAAATTCCCCAGTGGCATGCTTTGAGTTTTTACTGCCCATCAAATTCCTGGGCCTAGGCATGAGTTTAAGCTGAAATGCTACTTTAATACACACCTACATGAGACACACACACACACACAAGCGCACACACGTACACGTACACGTACATTGAATATAAAGCAGTTCAAACCAGAAATATACACGCACAGTACAAGTGCCCATACACACAAGAGATAGCCACACACGCATCAAAGATATACCCACTCACATAAAAAACACACATGCATTATAGATATACACACCCACAGTCCATAAACCCACGCATGCATCAAAGATATACCCACGCACACACACAAACGCAGGCATCATGGATCCCTTCAGAAAACTGCTTTTTCATGCTTCCGCTTCTTGCCTGTAGATTTTCATGCTTTTCGCGTTATACATCATCACAGCTGCTCGTAACTTAGAAATTTCACTGCCCCTTTCTCGACGATTTCCTTACAAATTCTCTCGTTTTCTTTGCAGCTCGCATCTCTAGCCAAGGTAACCCTCATTGAAATGACTTCTAAGCTACTCCCAATGTTTCCACAGGTGGGTTTTTATGCTTATAGGAAGGTATTCTACACACTAGTTTTATACCGAATAAGCTTTGAAGAATTTCAGTAAGAAATTTTTCCTATTTTGAAGTAGTTGAGTCTATCTTCACCCATTCACTACGCTAGTGTAGCACCCAGTGAGTTCCCCCTCCAGCTGTATATATTAGCAAAAACCCGCCTTATTCTGCACACACAAGCGTAGAATTCCACCTGCAGGATGAAGCTTTGAAGTTTACTCTTTTGAGCGTATCTGAGGAGATTGTGTTTGTTTGCTTGAGGCTCTCTTGGCGAATACGTGGTACCATCATCCTACTGCGTGTGTGTGTGTGTGTCTGCACATTCGTCTACAGCCTTTAAGAAAGTGGTTCTTATTATGTAAGTGAGATTTCTCTCAGTCCTTTTTCTCTTCAAGACTACCACACACACGTACCCACACGGACCCATAAACCTACCTGCATACACACATTCAAACACTCACACACTGGAGAATTAGAACTTTTCGCTAAAAGTTGCTAATTTGACTGTTTCCACCTCTTCTCATCTCACTTTAGGAAATTTCAAAATATACTAGAGATTCTCTCAAAACCATCAGTGTGGATGTTCGTATTGATCACGCTGTTGTTGAAATCGGCGAGAAATCATTGAAGATGAAATCTCTTGCAAAGGAGTCGAAAGAGAAATCTGCTGAGGTAGTGAAGATTCAAGTGGCGATGTTTAAAGCTTAAATTTATGCGATTTTTTGTTTTTTTTTTGCGTTTGTGTAGATATTTCTGGTTGATGAAGGCGGAGTTTTACCTTATTGTACTAGTCTTGTCACCTTTTCTACCTAATATGTGTGTGTTTCTGTTGTAGAAAAACTATATCTCTCAGTTACAGTCGGCTCTTCCTCTACCTTTTTTGTGTGTGTGCTCTTCAACTTGCAGCCTTATTTTTGTATATGAAAATCATGTGATTTCTGCGTATTTTTCCCTTTCTTTTGATTTTATATATTCTTCCTAATCCAAGTTATAATAGCTCCTATTCACAAGCTATTTTCGTTTACTTTTTTCAATAATGTTTTTTTGATAAACACACACATGTTTAACATATGCATATATGAAATCGTCAAGTGTAACCTCATTTTTTTCTGGAGAGAATCTTTTTTTCTGCTCGATTCTCTCCAGATTTTATCTTTATTTGCTCTTCAAGTTTTTAGTTTCCTGATATAATTACATCTTCAAAGAAATACATTAACTACCTGCATAATATAACTGAAACGTCATCTTCTACATTTGAAGCTTGTGTGTGTGTGTGTGTGTTTTTTTTTGTTTTTTTTCTCATTCGTAACAATAATTTGTTCAGTTAATTGATGTTCCTTACGGGTTTGTTCTATGGGCTAGTGGCGTTGGTCAGCAAGCACTCGCAGAGAAGATAATCACTAAGCTTCCAGAGCAGACTGGAAATCGTGTGATGAATGTTAATCCTCAGTAGGTGGCTGTGTGTCGAAATTTGGAAAGGAAATGCTTTGGGTTTTTGGTGTGTGTTTGAGGATGTAAGACGGATTACTTTGCTGGTTGTGTTCCGCTATGCTTAGTAGCCTGCTGAATAGAGTGGTGTGTGTTGTAGTGAATATGAAGGGGTATTCTGGTTCTTTGTTTGGAATAGAATGCTGATTTTAATAGGTTTAATGCATTTGCAATGGGGTATATATATGTGTGTGTGTTTACTTTTATATTGGGATATGCTGGGGGTATGTGTATGTTGTTATACTTTTGTGTTAGGATATGCTGTGTGTGTGCTTTTATGCTTTTGTATTAGCGTATGACTTTCCTTAGGTTTAGAGTCTTTGGTGCTGAAGATGTTTTCGCCTTTGGAGATTGCTCGTGGATGAAGCCTCCATCTCTGGAAGATAATGCCACTGCTCTATATCAAAGCACTGGGTACGTCATCTTTTTTATAAAACACACACAAACACATACACGCACTACAAATAGAGGATAATGCACGCATTTGGGCGTGTTAGCCTTTTTTTGAGGATTGAAGCGGCTTTTGATGAAGATTGAATTTGATGCTTCGATAGTGAAGACTTCTTGTTTACGTTTATCTCATACATTATAAGAGAGCTATCTCTTATCCAGTTTGAGTGAGATGAGGCTTTTTTCCTTTTCAAATCTGCGTTAGGGCTGGGATACTAGTTGTATTTTTGGGGTTTGAGCTGTGTGGAAGGTCACTACTTGTAACATTGCCTCTACTGCTCTAAGGCGCTAATTTCGTAGCCTTCATAAAGCCCTCTGTGTTTATCGGTGTGTGTGTGTGTAAATCGATGTATATATATATGCGTATCTATGTATCCACCTGTGTGTGTGTACATCTCTTTTGTTCTATATCTATCTATCTATCTCTCTATCTATCTATCTATCTCTCTATCTATCTATCTCTCTATCTATCTATCTACCTGTATGTGTGTGTGTGTGTCTTGTACACAGCCCTGGTGGTATAACGCAAGAATGGATAAATAGGAAACGAAAGGAACTTATTCCTCTGTTCCCACAGGTTGGTGCTTTAGTCTACTTGCATTCTCCTTCCGTGTGTGAACTGTGTGTGTTGGTAGGGGGAAGCTCGTCTGACATATAATAAGTTGATTTTTATACATCTGTTGTATGAATAAGCTGGAAACTAGTGATTGCTATGTGCCTACCCCAAGAATCTGTCAACTATCAGCTAGGCATATTCTGTGTGAAGCATCAAAGGGTATTTTAAATATTTTTACGCCCTAAGGCCAACAGCGGTGTGTGTGTGCAAGCCTGCACACAAGTTCGAACTAGAACTAACTCGAGAGTTCAGATTTTTGACTGCACGATACTGTCTTTAGTTGATGCTTAAGTGCTTCGTGTAAGGGTGCACTCACTAACTGTCGTGGGTGTGTGTACGTTTTGTGTGCCTCTATAATTGTATATTTTCATGTGTGTCTGCGTGTGTGTGTATTGCATCTTTATATTACTTCTACTTGATTTTTTGCACTCAAGAGGTGCGCATTTTACTTTCCACTCACTTGTGTGAGGCGATAAGGACCTCGCCCAAAGCTTACCAATCACTTTTGACAAAATCCTATATTATACTGGTGTGCATAATAACAACATACCTCTCATGTGTGTTTGCTGTTAATTAAGCCTCTCTGTTTGCTTTATCTACTTGAAGCTAAGTCCTATAAAAATTCCCGACTCGAAATTTCCTCTCCGTGAAAATATGGATTTTGAATCATTTAAGACAGCTTTAGGTAAGCCTCTACTTCATCAGATACTTGTAGCTTCCCTTGTGTGTTCAGCCAAAACTCAGCCTTTTTTGATGGCCTCACGACGATGTGTGCTATCTTTCTACTTCTTTCACGATTGCTAAATTTTGTGTAGGGTTTGAGGTTTAGGGTTTAAAATTATATTGAAAGGAATTTCCAGCAGTTGGCCGGTTTTTTAATTATTTAAATATTGTGAGAAAAGCACGAAGAGAAGCAGAGCGGGAAAGAATAAAAGCTCTAGGGAAAGCAAATGCAAAGCTTATATATTGAGTGCTTCTATTAGTATTCTCGAACATATAATCTCTAGATATTGCCTTGTTACTATTAGGGATTTTTTCAATTGCACTAAATAACCTTGAGAAGATCTGTACACACACTCATATATATATATATATATCAAACATACAGTGCTGATGATATACCTACTTCAATGTTACCGCTGAAGCCCAAAATTGGCCTTCTGCATTATCTTCAAAACCGTCATGACCATCTGTTCCATTATATGAAGAAGTTGAGGCTTCCTCTCGTGAAGATGAGATATTCTCATCTGTGTGTGCTGTTTATAGCGTATTTTTGATAAATTAATGCTATAAATAATTCCTTCACTACTTAGTTCTAAACCCCCTATGCTGGCTCTTTCTGGATTTAAAATTTTGATGCAAATGCACTATTTTTTAAGAAGCTCCAACATTGTCTTCATACTTTTTCAGTAATGTGCATGCATTCACCGAAGTTTTATGTCTTCTAAATCTGATGTGTGTGCGGTTTTTTACTTGCTGAGCAGCTTCTATGGACAAGATGTATAAGCCCCCAGCTCCAACTGCTCAGAATGCCAGTCGGGCAGGGACTTATCTAGCGGATGTATTTAATAAAAAGGTGACATCTGAATCTAAGAAGAACGCTGATGGCTTTATTGAGACTTGGAGTGGGGCGCTGGCGTATATCGGTAAGCTTAGCTAGTTGGAATGATGATTTGTGCAGTTACATCGTCGTGTGTGTGTGCGAAAATTTGCAGCGAGATGCTCTGAAGAGATTGTGCTCTTTGAAGTGTTTTTTGTTTGGGTTGCCTTTTCTGGATCTGAAACGATTTGCTGCATTGAGAAATGGGAATGTATATATTTTTTCGGATGATGGGAAGGTTCTCTCTCTAGTATATTTTGTAAGTCAGTGATCTTTAAGCTGTAGGTGCTATGCAGCTTTTGCTTAGACGTTTTAATGCCTCAGCACTATATAAATGAGAGAGAGGATACCTTCTTTTGCTGTTACTACCTTCTCTCTCTCATTCTCTGTTTTGCCCTATTTTCTCAAGCTTTCTCACCATATTCTCCTAGTTTTTGGTTTATTCCTCGTTACCCTCCTCTGCCTCTAGGTGGACACCGAGCAGTTATTGCTTCTCCTTATATGAATCTCCTGGGTGGTCCCTTCTCCTCCCTAGCTTGGAAGGTTTGCCATCTAAGAATAGATCTACTGGGCGATGCTATGTTTTGTATGATGATGCTTAAAAATGAAGATTTTTGCGTTTTCTTGAACTTCATTGGCCTAGTCATTAGATCTTGACTCACAAAGATGTAGTTACCCGCTGCTAATCGCAGCTTCACAGACAGTTGTAGTTAACAGCGTCTATATATGTAGCTGCTCTAAATCTCTATGAGATTTTGATTGTTGTGTGAAAACTTTGAAGGGAATTTTCTTATATATATGTGTAGACAATGTGCCCAAAGATTCTATTATAGCAATTTTTAAAGTGATAAAGAAGAAGATATATCAAGTATATTATTGATCGGAATGATATTTTGGGAGTATCTGTATTATATCAGCTATACAAACTGTTAGATGGAAGCACAGCGTTTATTAAATTTTTTTTTTGCGATTTTTAGGTTTCTTCAGAAGAAATGTGTCTGGACTAGTTATGCCAATATATTAGTAGTTTTTATTCAAACCCTCTACTTTGCCTGAATTCGTATTTCTCTTCTTAGCTTTGGACTTTTTTAGATATTCCTTTGCTCCTACTTTTCCCTAGCGTTGTCCTCTTCAAGTAAATTCTTTCGTCTTTTCCCCTTTTCAGATGGTATATCTTCAAATGCAAACTTCTTGGTCTTCCAGAGTTTCTTGTTGCTTCGACTGGTGAGTAATGCAGTTTTCTAACCAATTCCCTCTTCATTGGTGAAGTATGCATGTTGAGAGTTCAGCAGAATAACTTGCACACACATCCTGAGTTTTATTTGAGGGAAGCGCAGGATTTGCGTAACAAGAAAGGCAACTTGCAATGTTTTATTTGAGTACTTGAATACTAAAGTATACTATGAAGTGATTCGTATTTGTGTGAATGACTAGGTTAATGAAGTTTATAAAACTGTTGTACGTACAATCCAGGCCAAAGTGTATACTCATGTTGAGAGATGTTTCGAAACATTTTTGCTATGATATTCGCTTGCTGATGGTATACAAACGGGAGGTGCTTCAGCATGATTATCATTACTTTGATTAAATCTTCTGAAAGATGAACTTTGATTCTGAGCCTTGGAAATAATATGAATTTGTTTTGTTTGGTATACTTTGGTGTTGACCTTTGGAGCTTTCAGTCAACTTCTTCCCAGACTACGTGCTGAGTGTGCTGATTCTACTCGTTAACAGGCGTTATTTGCTATATTTAAACTTTATACATTTATATTTTTTCTACGCTATGATAAACCTGAAAGTTTTTTCATGACGGCTAGCAATGTACCTCTGTGTGTGAGTTTTGTTTTTTTTGTTGAAGTCCTATAAGATCAGGCATAGTGCGTTTCTTTGGAGTTTTTATCAATTTTCGTTTGTGTCTTCTTGCAAGTCTCCGTATTTTTTAAGGCATCAATATCATGCTTGTACGTCTATCGGTGAATTTGAGCTAGACGATGGTGGTAAGCCTGTAATGCTAGAAAGTGGCGTTTAGGAAGGATTTTTCCTTTTCTACCCACTAGGTAGCAGTAGCTGGTTTACCATAAAAAATGTGGGCATGCTCCTACAGCTGAGGAACAGGCATGCGGTACCTTGTGAATCTATCCGCGCTAAAGCTCTGTCCTGAAGATGTGTAGACTTTCTTTTTCCATGGTTGCAAATGATGCTTACCTGATAAGCAAATGCTGCTTATTGTGTGTGAATTATAGAAAAAAAATGCTTCCGAAAATTAGTCTGTAGTGCTTGGTGTTCTATATGTGTATTACAACTACTTTCTCTCCTATCGCTCAGAAAATCTTTTTTTTATGGATAATGCCTTTTCTTTGTTTTATTGACAGGCTGAGGGCTGGTGTTTTTGGTCGATCGCTGTCTCAATAGTAGTTGTGAACTAACTGGTCCCTGCCTTGAGGATGAAAATATGCTATGTTGAGTATCTCCTTTTCCCAAGAGTTTGCAATCATCGGATGACTCTATATTCACTTGATGATTCTCATGACCTATGAAAAGATTAAGTTTATTACTTTCATCATTCATTGTACCAACTTTTACTTCTCTAGAAGTTATTTCTATTATATTTTTATGGCTATACAAAAAGAAGTTCATATACTATGGTGCTCAGGATACCTTGTATCGAGGAGCGAAAGAGCCCGAATACTCTTGTTTTCTTGCATTCCACCACCTTTGTTCTTGTATTTTACGTGACTGCAAGTTAGTTGAGTTTCGCTGACTTTCTTGGTGTATTTGTGCATGTTCATGGACGTTGGGAAATGCTTGCATACATGCGGCGTTGTTAATAGAAAACTTGTTACATTCCTGTGTTGCGCACCTTGTATAATGATGTAAATATGCTGAAGGTATTTTTGGCGAATAACGGTGCAGTTTGGCAGAAAAATACGAATTTGCTACTACAGCCTTTCATACTAGGAAAATCGGCATGTATAGTAACTATATTGCGAAAACAATATAACAGCCTCCTCTATTGCTAGCGATAATAGCAACTCACAGTCAAGATTTTTTTTATGAAGCAAAAGTTTTGAAGCATTTCCATGCGGAAATTTCCCCGTTCCAGCTTTACATTCCCTGGTAGAAATTTAAGTGGTGCGCTAGTATCTCCTGCTACTAGTGCCACCGTTGATGCTGTGATTGATTAAAATTGTGTTGTACTTGCAGCATAGTTGCAAGTGATTTAAACACTGAATTTTACGATGCTGCATTGTCTTGCGATCTCCTTGATGCTGCTGCTAGCATTTTTGTTATTGTTGCCGTGAGCGAGTTTAGCAAAGACCCTGAGAACAACCTTACCACCATAAATACTTTATTAATGCTAAAAGCTCTAATTCCAGGAATGCCATCTAATATTATCATTTTAAAAAAAAAATCGATAGGTCCCTGGCGGATTTTTGGTAGCGCTTAAATGCGTATCTTTCCTTCTGTTGGACCATCCCTGGACTTTAGCTCGTGGCGGACTCTCACCTGCGAGTTCCTATGCATTTCATTTTTGTGAGTATTCGGGCTGCAGACAGTAACTTTTGCTAAAGTGTAGAGTTGACCCCTTCTTACAATTTATCCAACTTGATGCATGTTGGGAAACACTTTCTGAATGCTTAGTTCTAGAAGCTTTATGGTCGGGAACTGCCGAGCTTACTTGCGTTCCACGAGGACCCCTGCAGTGCTTTGACGTTTAAAGCTATTGCTGTCTATATGTAGGCTCCATGTGCATTAGACCTGGCTTGAAGGCTATCTGGATGCTCCTGAATTCTTAGGACAGATTTTTGAGACATCTCCGTTTATTCGAGTATATTTTAGAGTACGCGCATTTAAGAAAATGTAGGAGCCTCATAATTTCTGGTAATTTAGTGCTTTTGAGAAATATTCGAGTTTCCTGACATACTTTGGCTTATGCGTTAGACTTTGGAAGGTGTTTACACTTTTTGAAAGTAACTTTTGCCCAATATGGCCCCTTTTTATTTAGGAATTTCATGCTGACAACACTGTTTGACTTACTGCAAGGTTTGTGAAAGCTCCATTCACCTCATTAGCTAAAGCCTAATGCATTCGTCATTATTCTTGCTCAGCATACAGGGCCTTCTGCATAGCTTGACATAACTGAAATATGTATAATTCGCGTCATAATACGAGCTTACAGTAGGCTGGCAAGCATGCAAGCAAACTATTATTCCAGTTTACCGTGTTCATATTTTATACTCTGCGCGAATCCTTTTGGAATGTTGTTTAATACCTGTTACTCATTTATAGAATTTTCCTCAACTCATTATGAGTACCTCTTTTGTACCACTCCAAAGAGAATACTTTCCTTCTTAAATCCATCACTGTTATCTGATACCGCAAAATATCTTTCTGGTGCTAGCGCGGTACTTTATTCCTAGTTGGCCACTAGTTTTATTGGACGAACATGTTGCTATTCCGTAGTCCAGCCGGATTTTAAAATTTCGACTGGGGTATTTACTTGCCTCACCAAATACTGAACTGATATACTTAAGGCAAAATGATGGGTACCCATCTAAATTTACACCCCTCTAAGCAACGGGCATCTTAAGACCATAGATATATTAAATTTTTAAATCGTAGTCGGAGCTAATCGTACCGTTTAATGGGTCACGTCGTATGCAATGCAGTTTTGCTGGAGCTTTGATTTGTTCATCTATATGTCATGGGTGACTTTTATATGAAATTAAGTCTTTTAACAAAGGGGAAGTGGTATACAGCCGAGTTTAAGGTTTTAAAATGTAGTAGGAGATGTTGCATTCTTCTTTTTACTTGCTCCGCACTCCATGATTCTCTTGGGAATTGCTTCAATCAATATCTTGGAAGCACTGGTACGTCTATGCAATATGTACATTGGCGTGCACAGTGCTCATTTTTTGGAATATTCTGTAAGGCCTAGTTAACAGATATGAGTTCAGATATTCCTATCCACGAGAATTTTTTTCCGCTCGGTAGCGAGAGTAAAACTAAAAACAAGGTGCTACAAAGATTGTTGATAAGTATCTCATAAGATCTGATGACTTTGTTACTAAGTCAACAAAACGGTTGTGGTTATATCCACATTCATTTAGCCTTGAGAAGCGCTTATCTCGTCATTTTAGGGCTGCCATATATATTTGAAGTACAGTGATTCATGTTGATCTTGGGGAAAGTTCTATATGTTTACTATTTTTTGGGCTACAACTTCATTGGAAAGCTTAGCTCATGCTGGGCATTGACTCGTATGTGATTTTTCTTCGCTTCAAATATAATTAATACACTAGTGATTTTATTCGCTTTACGCTATTACTTGTAGGAAATCGTTAGCTGTTGAGCCCACTACTATCGCTTTTTCAGGGAGGTAGTTTTATGCTCTCAATCATCTTTATGATTCTTACTAAAACATACTATTCCAGGCTGAAGATGGTGAATTTAGGGTCCTGATGGCGAACATGACATATTGATATCTTCTGAAATACATATTAGATGTAAGCCACGGTATCTTTTGGGGTAAAAGGTAGCTAGTTAATGTGCGGCATATTCTTCCAAAGCTGAAATGGAGTGAATACGCATTTTCTCCTTGGATAATCACTGCGCAGCTGTTGCTTGCTCATCGAAGAACTTTTCATGTTATGTTGTGGTTCCGATTCTACGTGGCACTTTTTTCCTACTTTGAAGTCAGTATTTAATCGCAGGTGTGGTAAGAACTGGACTGGAACGCGTGAAGACCAAAGAGCTTGAAGTTGACACCGCATAATAACGTTTCGTTATTGAAACAATGGCAGGTTAAACCAAATCTTGTCTATTGCTTATTTTTTCAACCAAATGTTGATGGGAGGCGTGTATTTTTTGAATCGAAGTACCTCCAAACTTGTATGGACAGCATAACTGCATGATGTAGCGGTCACTCTTTTATAGTATGTAGGATACAAGGTAATCCTCTGCTTAGTTACTTTTTAGGTAGCATTCTTCATTGGAAGTGACGCATTTTATGAGTTTTAGTCCGGCATCCAGCGTACTTTTTATTTTGTACGATCTTCTGGGCACGATAGTGAAGTAGGGTTTGAATGACCTTGAATAGTTTCTAGAGCCTCTGGGAACTGATGAAGTTAATTCTGTACGCATTTGTCCTATACTTATAGGAGTCCTTGTCTTAGAAGAGCTTTTAACATGAAAACTCCTTGTTATATTGCCAAGTTATAAAGTCACTTCGCAGCACCGCTACAGCTAGCGTACACCGTAACTTCAATGCGATTAGAAAGATTAGTTTACTAGGCAGTATCGTGTTCATAAATTTGTGTGCCTGGTCTTCGTTCAGTAAGCATTCGATATTGCTTTATTTCTTATTCATGCTAGGGTGAGTCCTAAGGAATCATTCAGCAGCAGACCAGCAAAAAATATTAAGTATAAGGTTTATTATATTTACATCACCGCTTGTGTATTTATATTTCAGATATAGTATCAGGAGCGCCTGCAGCTGGGCGAATGATGCTGGGTAACCTATCCCTAGAAACGTGAATGCTACAGGTTGCGGGCAAAACATTTTCAAACAAGAGAGCCGTAAGTTTACCATGCTTACAGGGTAGCTGGATATATATAAAGCATTGAGTTTATTATTTCTACAAAATATGAGGCATGAATATCCTTTTTACCAGTTTAAAAACTTCAGATCTTAAGCGATAATAATTACGCCGTATTTGGGCGTCCCGTCGATTGTCGGAAAAACAATTTCTGTCGTCTTCCCATAGGTAATTTCCCAGCTTGGATATATTAGATATAATTACCTTGCTGTCTTCTCAGAACTAATGTTGCTGACTACTCGTGCAGCACCCTGAAAATACGATTGAGCCCTCTAGGGATCCATTATGCTATGCACTGAGATCGTGCTTGTTTTAGAAAAAGAATATATAAGAAAAATATGCGCAATCTGCCATTTTCGTAATGCATTTAAGCACGCAAACTATTTCAGAATTTGGCATTCTAATGTATTTGAAGAGCTCCCTGTTACTAGCTGATGTTACACTAACTTTTCCATTATATTTGGATGCATCAATGCATATCCATGTGATACATTTCTCCTCCTAAAGGCCCATCTTTAATTGTAGCCAGAAGTATTGTGCTACTGTTCCGCTACCGGCTGCGTTATTAAACGTATTCCGCTCAATGTTTGAATATACATCCTTGGAAGCATTTTCACGAATATAGGCTCAATTATATAGCATATTTTAGATATTCTGCGTTTTTCACGAACTCTTCATACGTTGAGTACACTGCTTCTACTCAATGATGAACTCTGCTAGCCGAGCAAACTAAGGTATATCCTCACACCAAGCTTTCTTTGGGAAAGGTTCAAAGTAGCCAGTTGCCACGTTTTCTGTAACATTATCTGCGCCACTTGTTTGCCTCAAAATTTCAACTATGCCACACTTGGCTGTATCTTTAGTTACTTTACACGAGAAACACTAAGTGTAGTGCTATAGGTTAGTGCCACAGTCTTTAGTGACTGAGACATGAAACGTATGTATGCTTGATGTGTGGGCCATCCAAAAGTGAAATGATTATTCTTCTATTTCATTCTTGATCTTAATTTGATTTTTAATGCAGAAAATAAAAGGGATTTTTTCTTGTAATCATTTAACTCTCCTAGAACAATTTCGTTGTGTACTTGCTGTTGCTTAAATAGTCTTAATCGTAACCAGTACTGCTATTCATACAGAGGGTATGGAGCAAGTAGAAAGGCATGAATGCATTCCTTAAGGAACAAGTATAACAAAAACGCTGCGTAGGCTTTCATACTGCTTTTAATGGTGTGCAGGTACCATAATCGGAACTTCATTGATTTTTCTTACAAAAATACCAAGCTATTATTTCATACTCTGTGCTTAGTACCTCTGAATGAAATTCTCAATGTTCAATGTAGGCTTCTCTGCGGTTATTCCACATCCTACCTCCAGGAAGCAATCAATTTCATCTTGGGTTATTTTTATCCCTTGCCCTGAGAAAATTATAGAATACTGTACAATTGTCAGATGAGATCTTGATGCAGCCATGGGGCACACATAGCTAATTTTCTTTACCCCAGAAATACAAGACATGTATTCATCAGGTAGAATATAAGATCAATATTCAAATGAAGAGGCGCATTCATGGAGTGGTATGAAGGAGCTGGATAAGAATAGGAAATGAGGCAAAATGATGCCATTATCTTTGGAGAATTCCGTGAGCTTATCCAATTTATTCGCTTATATAGAGGTAGGATCGATATTACCTTGAGAAGTGGCTAGGTGAATAATTAAGCCTTTATTAGCAATTATTAATTTGAGCACCAATTAGATAGTTCATAGAGCATATTAGATTGGACAGCATGTCGTGCGCAAGTTAAAGCAAATCGGATGTTTATAGCGTACAATGTGAAAAACTAAAACAATTAGCGTATCAGAGTTTTGATGGGCTGGAGAGGTCAACATTGTCTGCAATGCTGAAACCAAAAGTTTACGAATGACGAATACGAGTGGTATCATGAGCATTGAAGATGGCACCCTTCCTTTTAATCCTGCTGACAGAAGGAAGCTACAGGGTGTATATCACAGGAAATATATCAGTTATAACGGGAATCTCCCCTCTAAGTTATTATGACTTCACGCCATCAATGCTTCTTTTTGTGAGGGGTCAAGAAATGCTATATTCTTGCTGTGTCTGCTGTATCACGAATATAGGGAAGTGGGATGGAGGCTGACATAGTATACCATTCATGTTCCACTCTATATTAGAGTTGTACACTCATATATGTACTCTTCAATTTTCAAACAGCTACTTATGCGAGTATGGGAACATCGCGACGATTATGGGGGCACAGTTACTGACCTAACTTCAAGAGGGTTTTTCTTAGTAGAACAGTTGGTACGCCCGTAGGGTGTCCCGACTGAAGCTGCTGCAGGGCCTTTCGAAGTGTTTTCTCTATCTCAACGTCATTATATACCACATGGCCTATTAGCAGAAGATCCTCATATGAAAAAGACCCTCTTTCATCACATTCTGAGGGAGAAGGAAATGATGTATCCCCATTGTATCAGGGTTCTGAATATAAGATAGTATTATACCACCTTCCTAGGTTTACAGTTATGCTTGAGAACATTTACTTCTCCCTAGCTTACACCATAAAACCTTATGAATTATGGTTACTTTCAAACTAATCTAGTGTAACTTAATCCTTCGGTGTTACGAGTAAAAAATTGTATTGCACATTGCGGTTGAACTTGGTCTAATTGTCCAGCTTTCGTAGTTTTGTTTGTACCAAATGTGGTGTAAGTAGTCGCTGATGCGCTTAGACTTCAGTGACTTCCTACCTCCTTTTATATAAGCAGTTGCTACTCCGTTTCTATTATCCTTAATTTTTCTACCTGCCACACATTATTCTACTCGAATGAATGCACAGTCACCCATATTATAGATGAACAATATTTCTGACCTGCCTTTATAGCATTTAAATCCATTGAGCTTAAGCGAACGCCTATTGACTGAAGTAAATATCTCATCTTACAAGCATCTAGGCTTCCGCTTTTATCTTTATCAAAGTGATCAAAGGCGAGACGCAGCTCCATTTTCTGGGAATACGGCATAATTTTCATATTCGAAAATAGGAGCAACAGATGAAAAGTTCGCTTTCTAGACCCAAAAGCCTTTCTCTTAGCGATGTCAGATGCAATTCACTATTCGTAACTTAATGTTTGAGTTTCCAGCTGAAGAAATTACAGGGGAATAATTCACAAAAAAGTATGCCTCGGCAAGCTGAAGTAACGTCAGCAAATATTAACCGAAATTTAGGCTTTGGGGCGCATTTTTTATTACATTTCCATTCAGATTAGTAGTTTTCGGGCCTATAGCCTGGTTATGCTGCTCTTAAAAGCAACTTCTAGATGCATTTTGCTAAAGCTTTGTGCTTATTCTCGGAGCTAGAAAGCAGTTTTGGTAAGTTTGAAAGGCTTTCCTAAGAAAATTTGTGAGATGCTTTTGACATGTTTCTGATTGGCAAAAATTATGAAACGCAGTAGCTCCACGTATGATACATTCATGTGTAGTAAGCCATCAGATTAGAGTCAAAATTCAGCAAGTTCTGTTGTTTTGCGCACATTTATGCGACATAGCGGGCCTATGACACTTTCCACCGGCGAGCGAAGTGTATGAACCCGGTGATCCCCAATTACCCTGAATTCTTATGAAAGGTATACTTCTCCATTCATAATTCAACTGTAAGTATTTCGTCCCTACAGCTTGGTTCTCAAAGCAAGAATATTCACCGTACAACATGTGCCTACCCCAAGTGCACAAGCATATTTACACCTGTTGTTTTCTTTTTTTCCCTATTGCTAGCTAGTATTCTAGATGTTTGCGAAGTTCTCCACGTTTTTTATTCACCACCCTTGTGCCGCTATGCTGTATTCTCTCTCTTTCACATTATTCATTAGCACCTTCAAATCTTAGCTGCTAACTTATGGCATTAATTTTTTAGAAGACTTAATTCTAACACTTTGATCGTAAACAGTGCCCTCCGGGGATGCATGGGTGATGCTACAGAGCAACCCTTGTTCCCCAAGACAAAATTATAACTTTTGTCCAGTTATCAAAGCGGGTCCTCATATCTTGGAAGCAGGCTACTCTGTTGATGCAACTCCTATCTACATTTCATGAATACTTTGTGTTTGGGAGAAAGTAGTTGATATTGGGGACTTTGTATGCATTTGCAAGGTGACTTCCAATACTTCCAAATTCGGCCGTGTAATAATAGGGACAAGATACTGCGTTGCTATAAAAAAAAAATGAAGCACTCCTTTCTTTTCATCGACATGATTGGTTACCCTTTTTGCGATGCTTACCCTCTGCTTGCTCAGCTGTAGACCTGAAAAGATGCTTGATGACATTCTGAGTATTGCAAGATACCAATTTCCTTTATTTAATCAGAATTTCAGAACCAGATTACTACGGATAAATTGCTTTAGGAACTCGCAGTGACAAGTGTCTCCTCTTTACTTCCTGCACAAACTTAAATTTCATGCGCCAGAAAAGAATGCCAAAGCAGTTAGCCACAATAACGGTTGATACTATACAAGGCAGCCAAATTCACGGCAGGAGGATAAGCATTTCGCAAACGAAAACTCAGCAAACTGTCAAATTTCTTCTAAAAAATTGCAGAAATTTTTGCGCTAAAAACAAAGCTACACCTTCTTTGACTTCGCATCTAGCGCAGTGGCCGTACAAAACTTCTGTAATGTACCATATTTCTGTTTTCCACCTCCTGGAATACAGGGTGGGCCCTAGTAAGTGAAGCACAAAATCGTATATGAATTGACGGTTGATGCAATTAGATAGAAAAAGTTGGCATTTCGTGCGTGGCCTCATTGGAACCTTGAATTTCCACGCGGTAATCCATTTCTTCGATTCCTGCACTCTTGCTCAAGTAACTTTTGAGCGCATCTGCGTGCACTGCAGCTCTGTAGCACCGGCTAGTTGGATGAACCCTTGTGTTTGCGCCTTCTCATACATGTGTATTTGGCCGGTATTTTCAGTTATAAATCTTTGGTGCATGGAACAGCGCATACTATATGTACAAGCTTAGCGACACCAGTCCCCAGGGATTATACGTGCTATCCGCTCCCGACTAGCACACGGAACCATCAAGGCAAGAGCTTCATTTGCCATGCAGTGTACTTCTTTGTTACCTCCATAAGGGGTGAGGTGTTCTTAATAATACATTGAGAGATACTACAAGCAATATACCAGCAGAAGGTAATGATTTTGTTGAATTTACGTTACCTGTCTCTGTTGTGTGGCTTATGAACATGTGGTGTGCAGTCTATTTCACTGCGAAGGCACTCTAAGAGGTAATACGCTATTATGGGTTGACTTCTCTCAGTAGTGTAGAGCACAGGCTTCCGTGACGCCCCCGTTATTTCATGTGTGTGTTTGAATCTGTCAACCGAAGTTTCTCTGTGTGTGACTGTTAAGTAAAGCGAATATGCTCAGTCTTTTCAGCATGCTGTCTTCAGCTCAGGCTATTTACTAGACTCAGTTCGAGGTTTGCTTAGGCTACATTGCTGTAATAGATTTAACCCTACGTCTTGTTCCATTTTGCCGTTTGGTCACTAGAGATGTTCAAGAAGGAATTGTGATGGAGGCTCATTATGCATGCAAAGGCGCTTGGCGTGCTGATGCACGGCTTTATTCTCCCTTTGGTGCATGGGCATGTGGATGGGACTCGCCTCACCCTGCTTGTGATGAAGATCATTTGACTGACCAACGGCATAAGCAGACAGGACATCGTTAGGTCCGTCCGAAAGTCATCCATGTATTGCCGAAAAGTAATCGCCACTACATCCTCATTAGCGAGTCGCTGAAATAAGGGCTAATCGAACATGGCTGTTCCGGTATCGTTACTGAGGGCTACAATGATGAGCTGCCGCTATTGCTGTTCGGTGTGACTGCATTCATTAAATAGCCTGCCTTTACAATTACACAGGAGACAGTAAATATCTTGCTTCCACACACTGCAATGCGCGGAAGCAAGATATAGAATACCAATTCCTTATTTTTTAGTAGCTGCTCTGAAGAGCATTATACGGGCTTTCTAATGCTCTTGTGAGAATATATAGTGCACTATTATATCTAATCCGTTGCCATACCAATTGTGTTACTAGCTCTAGCACGTTTATACCTACGCATACGAATCCCACCAGAATACAGTTTCTATTGACCACTTCATATATAAGGGTGTGATTGAAAGCAACCTTGAAGATAAGTGAATTAAGCGTTAGAGCGATCGCAGCGCAGCTTAAATAAGGCAGCAGCTGGTAGAACTGGCGGAAGTAAGGGAAAACCCACTGGGAACAAAGGAGCCTTTAGTTTTAGCGAAACCTTGGCATGACACGCGGCCCAAGCCCTGAAAAAAATTACCTAGACGGCTCCCAAGGAAATTTTGTGGTCAGCTGCGTGATGTATGGATTCCCAGTGGTTTGTATATCTCACGGACGTGACTGCACAAAAACATCCAGCCTGCAGAATAGAACCCTGCACTCCTTGCGCCAAAAGTTTTACGAAGGCTTCTAAAAGTCCGATATGATACTTTTATTTGCCAAAAGGATGTTAAATCCTTCATTGAGTGACCCAATGTGGAATTACATAATCTAAGTGACAGTCTCCTACATGAATTCAAAGTTCCTACCAGCAAGTGCCAGTCTGATGCTCAGTAACACATCAACGAACGGATACTATTGTTGGTACAACCCAATTTAGGTATAGTGTTTCGATGATTTACAGCCAGTGAAACCGCACATCACCAAGTATATGGCTAAGGCAAGTATTTTTGGAAGTTGCTAGACGAGCATACGCAGAATTTCCAACGTAGCACGGCCACCACAGAATCTAGCGAGATACGCGTATAATCGGAGACTGCTCATTGGAAATATTTGCTGCAGGAAAAAATTCCTCATACTTCCGGATACTGGGGAAATTAGGGCAAATGATTTCCTTCAGGCGTATACTGGTATTTAATGAAAGCAAAAAAATTGTTCTTAGCACATTCTGCAGCACAGCAGCCTGTATGCTATAGAAAAAGCAAGCTGCTATATTTTGACATTTAGTCAGCTTTTGATGTAGCCGCGTTGTTAGTGTACGAATCTTTATCATAATACTTTCAGAACCTGCTTAGTTCCATTGTAATATAGTGCTAAAGATATCACGTTAACCTTAAAAAAATGGGCATACTCCAACTAATGAAGGCATTCAAGACTCCAGAGACTTCTCACAGTTAAATTAATTCATTCGGAAACAACCATAGCCTTAAACCATGGTATCAGGGGTAGTGCAATCTAGTATGGCTTCTAATAAGAGTCATAGATGAATAACAATACCCCATCAGTCTGATAAAGAGAACAAGGAGTAATGAGTACTGCTGAGGAAGATAATTGAGGAAGGAATCCAACCTTTTGGGCTGCAAACCACTAGAATATGATTCCAAAGCTTATTATTGGATATTGATTCCAATCGACTAGGCTAATTTAGGTATACTTTACACAGCCACCTGACTATTCTCACATTCATCAGAGTCGCAGTATAGTTAAATACTAGCTTCGCAGCAGTTGGCAGTCCGCAGTTTCATGATGAGCAGGCTGAAATTGAATTCAGAACATTTTTGGTGAAACAATCAGTACTTCCCTAATTTCCTCTTCGGCTTCAAAAACAAGTTCCAACCGGAAAAAAATGCGTTAGAAAACATGAATATGGCTTCGAAAGCATTTTCTTAGTAATGCAACTAGATTAGTAACGCTTAAAACGCGCTTTGCTGGCATGCAAGCAATGGTGTTACCTACACGTGACAAGGATCACGAACATATAAAAAATCACAAAGGCAAAGACAACTATGCACAATTAGGCTACCACGATGCCGAACCAACGAGATCCTGCTCGGTATATAGCGCTCTAAAATTATGCACAAATGGCTACACGCAGCAAAAAGGTGATAACACGGTGTGTAAGCCCGCAAGCTGAATCTCAAGGGGAAAAAAATTATACCTTAAATATGCATAATTCTTGGCTGGCACAGCTAAAGCCAATCCAAAGTATGAACTTAAACACACTGTAAAAAATATAGGATGTTGCAAATCATCTTGGATCTTCGCCTAGCACTCAAAACATAGTGCTCCGATACCGATTAGTATGCCTATTCGGCGCTTGAAGTAGCACACATGTGTATAACTTCGCAGCAGATGCTAGGATGATGGCCATCGAGGCACAAGAAGTCCTTTTTGAATCATATAAAAAGAAAATATTAAAACACAAGCGCAAACAGCTCTCCCGGGGGGGAAATGAAATGCATTCCGCAAGGGGCAGTCCACACTGGCAGCGCATTCTATAAGGTATCATACGCATATTACTAAATAGACCCCAGACACAAAGTTACACAAGCATAGATTTCTGCCTCACATATCAGACACAAGATACCGCAAAGGCAAAAATACCTCATCAAATGTATCATGATGCACATAATTGCACAAATCACAAACATATATTCCGAGTAAAAGCTTGCTACCAGAGCTGAACATCGTACTGCAGCGTAAGTGGAAAGCGCTTCAACAATATGAACCCACCGCATAAGTTAAATAAAAATGTTACGAACATACAAAATTCAGAAATGATGCCACTCAAAAGGACTAGAGAGATGTGCTATACTATAATTACAAAATTTAATTAGAATGTATGAATTAATGAGCAAAAGACAGCGATAAACCAAAAGAAAATCGCAGAATCATAGAATGATCACTCGCAGCTCTTAAAACCAGTGAGCAACAAACAATTTCAGAATAGCAAGCTCATAAAAACCAGCATTCGCTTAACACGCAAGCTCATCTCATCAAACAGTAAACGCATTCCTGTGAAAGTGCAGAAAAGCCAGCAGGTAATACAAAGAAACTCTAGGTATACATAACCACAGTATTTCACCAAAAAAATTGATAGCAAACGTAACTAGATAATAATCCCACAAAGAACAAACATAAACTCTGTAAAAGATAGCAAAAGGCTACTGCGTTCCTCTTCCATCGTAGAGCATGTTACTCTTTGCAATCTGAGAAAACTTTGACATCAGCGTCTTTTCCTTGGTAGACACTTTCACAGCCCTGCTTGCCGCAGTGGAGCTTGAGCGCCTCATTGTCATCCCAGATCTCGAGGGCATAACGCTGCCTACAGCTTCTTGATTACTGCCACCTCTACGTGTTGAACAAGAAGCAGGTAAATCCTCATTACTATCCAAAAGAGGCTCATATTCAAGTGTATGTGGCGGAATGTTGTAGGTACTACGGGGGTCTGAAAAACGGGGAGCAAAAAAAAGGAGACCCGTCTTTAGTAGCATAAACACACACATGATGAGGATAGAGCTTGCTTCATTGGAGGTGCTGTGAAAGAGTAGGAATATCAGCATGGCGAAATTTTACAAAAAAAAAAAACCGGCAGACAATACACGCACATTGTGTGTTCCTAGCAACTTTCAAGGAAATTCAATCGCACACACAAGTACCAAATTAGTCACAGCAGGTAGACATCAAACATGCAGAGAAACAAGCTATAGTAATTCACCAATCTCGCATTTTGTCTCACTAAAATAAAATGAACAGAATTGGCAAATTTATCATAAATCATATCACCAACATATCTCCTCCATAACTCAAAAGTGCTAATTTATATTTAGCAGATCCAATTCTAGTAAACGTATACAAACTAGCAAACTGCCATGTATATTATATAAGATATTTTCTTCTTCTTCGTCTTCTTTTCCTTCTTTCTTTTCTCCAAAAAAAAATCACTTTTCCCAAAGAACTGCCATCACAAGTACAGTTTCGAAACAGTACCATTTATGACTGAAAGGCTGATTTCCACTCCCGCAAATATATCGATTGGTTCACGCGCGCACACGTTTAAAAATATTGCCAAATTTTTTCCAGCTCAATGCGGGACTGCCTCACAGCCCACACAATTGATGAGCAAAAAAAATTGACAGATACAATATTAACCACCAAACTTTTCACAATAGTAAATATTGGGGTACAGAATTTGATTTGTTATTATTTGCTAAAAACGCCACTAATCGTGCAATGATTGCATGTGTGTTAGATGAAATTCGAAAATAGCACACACCACTTTATGCTTGAAAACAAATTGAAAAATAACCAACAATATAATATAGCCCCACACCACCATATCCCTTAGCTTACTGCACCGGATTCTATGCTGCTGAGCTGCAGAAGATCTGGTTAACATAGTTGTAGCGGCACTCCCGCCAGAGAGCCTCCTAGCCGCATAATTTGTCGAGGAAGTTCTGGAAGTTCTTTCAGCCAAGAGCGAGTCACCTGTCAGCAACTTTTCATCAACATTCTCAACATCAACAGCAAGTGTGGTGGTAGCTTCCTCAGAATTGCATTTTATGCCCTCGCTAATGCTACTGTTTAGGCCTGACGAGGAACTTTCAGTTTGGATGAATTCAAAACTAATCTCAGAAACTGAGCCTCTTTTTGTTCGCAGAGAATTTCTTACGGATGAGGCTTGTGTTGGTCCTTCTAGGGGTTCTACAGAACTTTGTTGAGATTTTTTTGAAGTCAAAAGGGTAGGATTTTCCTGTCTACTTGCAGCAACTATGCTGGCATCAACCCCTTCAAGATCCTTAACTGATGAAGCTCCCACTGCTTTATCAAGTGGCAAACGATTTTGTTTCGTATTAGCTACTTGGCAAACATCACCCTCAGCTGAGAGAAAACGCATGTGCAGGAGGATACTCAAAATATCGCCGAAAAATGTAGCAAGTCGATATAGAGTACACAGATGTACTGCAAGAAAAATGCTTAATGATGCAATGCACAGCGGTAATACTACCCAAAAACTAAACTAATAGATTGCACCTTTCAATATACGCTTAAGCTTCAGCATGCCTTTTGTGAATATAGGTGTGTGTGAGTCAGCATGTCTTTTTTTACAAGTGTGTGTGACTCTACGTGTACGCGGGTCTGTGTGAATAAGTATGCCTTTTTACAAGTGTGTGTACCTGCGTAGGTGTGTTTTTGTCTCTATGTGTACATGTGTGCCTCTCTTCTACCTGCAGCCTGTCCACTGACCTTGTTTCTGCACCTTTCTGGCACGAGTATCAACCCGTGATTCAACTCGCTTGACTGTGCTGGTTCCCTTCACAGTAGTACTCTCCCCACTTTGGGACCGTTGGGACGCTAGTGTATCATCTTGATTCATTTCTTGTGAAACAACCCCTTCCACCGCATCACCATCCCTAGAAGATGGTGCATTCTCCTCTTTCTTTAGTTTCTTGTTGATGATGCTCTTTTTCCGCTTCTCTCCCTGCAGTCTAGTAGGCTGAACCTCCTCTGATAGCATATTCATACCTTTTAAGGCATCCTGCGCGTGGAGAAGTATCTTATCACTAATAGGAAGATCAGAATCCCTCATTACAAAATCCATACCAAGTGCGCTCTTCTCTGCAACTCTAACAGCCTCACGGCCGTTCGACCGCCGAGGTACTGCTAGAGCAGCAGAATTATCCGTGTGTTGCATTCCGTTAAAGACAGCAGATTCAGTTTCGCCAGAGACACTTGTAGTGTGCGAAGAAGGGGATAAAGAAGGGGATGCTTGCTTCTGATGAAAAGGTGAAGGTGCAATAGGAAATAGGCGCAAAGCAACGGAGGAGGGGGATTAGCAGTAGTGAGGTGGAGTCGAAATTGGTATAGAGGAGTGAAAAGTGCAGCAAAGTGTGAGCAATGAAGTACAGCTAAATCTTCAAGCAAATAAGCATCACGGGCACCAGAAATATACCAAAGCACAGAACTTTTTCAGGCTAAAAATATCATAAAGCAATTCTTACAATAGTACTGCTATAAAGAAGCATCAACAAGAAATTTAGCGGTTAAAAAAGATATAAGGAAATATGTTTGGTGGTGTATGTGCTAACGTGCGGGTTGGTGTGGTGCTTGCGGTGCGTCTGCTAAAGAGTGTGTTGGTGTGGTGCATCTGCTAAAGTGTGCGCGCTCAAGTTCGTGTGCTCAAGTGTGCGCGCTCAAGTTCGTGTGCTCAAGTGTGCGCGCTCAAGTTCGTGCGCTCAAGTGTGCGCTGGAGTGCGTGATGAGTGGTGTGCGTGCTGGATTGTGTGCTAGTGTGTTCCTGTTTATATGTTGCTTTGTACGTGTGCAAATTCGTCTCTTCGCTTATTTGTGCCGCTTTGTGCGTGCATTTTTAACTGATAGCTTTAGAAGGTACACAAAGACAAATTTCATTTACGGATAGGAAAAATGACCCGGAAAAGAGCTTGTAGCATCAAAAGAAAGCTTGAGAGCATCACGACACAGCCCCAGTAAAGTTAAAGAGACATCGGAAATTAAAAAAGGGAATACACACACAAACTGAATGCATTCTCAGAGAAAGTTCATGGGCATCACAACAAAGCAGCTGCAGTATAACAATGCTACCTACTTTGAGCTGTGAGTGTTTGGGTACCGCTTTCCAGAGTGCAGGGAAACTCCAGTTCGTATCCAGCGATGTTTCTACAAACATTTATGAAATAATCAGTATAAACACCAGGAAACAGTGAAAAATGGGTATCATCATCACACAGAACGCATCAAGCATTATAACTAGCAGTGAACTTCAAAACTATTCAGCTGCTTGCAAGTCTTATCTCAAATACAAGAGGAAAGAGCGATTTTTCGCCTCAAGAAGCAGGAAAAATCCAAACACACAGCACACTCAAGGTATTTTAATCACCACTAAGCGTGCAACGATAGAAATATACACCAAATGCTACCAAAGATAGCGAGAGCTCTCAACACACCCCACATATTTCGCATGAAATATAAAGTCTTCAAAAAAAGCATATTAAAACGCAAAATAAATTGGTAAGCCTATGCATTTCCTACACCAAACAGAAACTTTCCACACCTTTCTTCTCGCCGCTATTGTCATCAAGGAGAGCTTCATTCTCCTCTTCTAAGTCATTATCAGTTATAATTTTGAGAGTCTGATTATTAGGCGTATAGAGATTTCCTGCAGTGTTATCTCTATAATTTATGATTACCCCCCCAATTAAACCCTCCCCACTCTTGTAACCCCCAATCTTTTGGAAAGCCAAGTTTATTCTGTTCAAAAGTCCGTCCTTTGGGGGTCTCTGGCAAAGGATATGGGCGAACTCGCTCGTCTTCAAACAGCCTTTATCGCAATTCTCAATCGCATCAAAAGTGGCTTCGCCTAGTCGAGTCTTTATAATTTCAGTAAACCAGTTGTACACTCCCAAACCATCGAGAAAACCAAAGTTTAAATCTTCAAACCTGAAGAAGCGGAGAAAATCGGAAAAGAGAGGGATTTTTGCTGATGAAAGAAACATGAAGAGGGAATTTGAGAGCAAAAATAGATGAAATATGGATAGGTCGAAGGAGAACTTTCTAAAGTGGCCACAAAAAAAACACAAGGATATTTCTCAAGAATATTGCACTTTCAGAGTAGAAAGTCATGTATGCACACACACTGCTACTCCTTAATTACCTCCCTTCCTAAAATAAAAAACCTCACAAATTCATATCTCAAAAAAGGAGAAAGAGATCTTTTCAGCAGCCAACACATACACTATGATATTTCTAGGAAGGTTTTTGCACTCTCAGGGTAGAATATAAGCACACACACATTTACCTACCCCTCATTAGTTCTTACCAGGGATGAGAGAGGGCTGCAGCAGAAGTGATTCGCAGATGAGGATTGTAGCAGAGCATACGGGAGAGCAGATCAAGTCCTTGTACATCAAGCTTCCCTTCTAGGACTGCATTCAAATGCTGTATCCTGTCTTCACACCTAAAGAAATGGCTGTTGTCCATATCGTGGTAAGGGTAGTATTTCAGACTGAAGAATAAGCATAGGATGGGGTTAGTTGGGTATGATGACTTCGGCTTCCACACACATCAATGAACACAGTGAAGATGGAAGAAAAAAGCAGTTTTCTGGGGGCATTTCATCAAAGAAGACGTGGAAGGGAGTACTTAAAAAGGGGATAAATTGTGACCAAAAAGTGTGGAAATTAGAGAAGGCAACAAAAAATCGGCATTACACAAATATAAACACATATGGAGTCACAAAGGGAAGGAAGGATATTATTGTGCAGGAACGGCTATTCTTTTTAGTACAAAAAACAAGTAAAAAGCTACCGCACACATATTTTTACCTGAGCAATACAAACCCAGCAATCATGTAATTCGAGCTTCCAGCTTGCCCAAAAAGCTCAAATACATAAACTAGAAGAAAAATGATAAAATCATAAAAAGGCTTCCAAGGAATGAGATATAGTAGGCAAAAACACACACAGAAAATTACAAACACACGCACACATAACAAAGCATTCAACAGCACCACGAGCAGTTTGTCCATTCTTCTTCAGTGGGGGTACCCAATATTTTTGTAATTCTAGTGAGAACCTCAAAATCTTGAGTGCCTTTAAATAAGGTCCTTCCTAATACAAGCTCAGCCAGTATACAACCTGCACTCCAGACGTCCACTCCAAGGCCATAGTGGGGCCCAAGTCCATACTGTACACACATACACAAAGCAGCATTAGTGATAAGATCCACTGCTTTAGTCTTCTTAAGTCTTTAATTCAACTGCAAACACACACACAAGCGCGACGCAAGTAGCCATAAGATTGATTACGTTAGCATCCTTAATTTCTAACTTATACCATACTTTGGATTTCTAGTAAATTACCTTCATCTCATATGGTATACACTACAGCATAAATCAACACTAGAATTACTTAAAGACAAATACACTATAGATATCCATATATAACCCTGTTATAGTCATTAACACAACAGATTAAGAGTTACTTAGTTTTGCAGTCTTACTTTTAAAATAAGCACATAAAACGCAACATATAGCGTATTCGATAACATTAATGCGCGTATCGGAAATCACGTTTGATTTTTACGTTATTGGTCAAACATCATAATTATATAACACTTTAAAATGCAACAATTAGTCCCAGCATTTTATAAGTTTAAATTTATAGCAATCAATGAAAAAAAACCACGAAATTCGAGTTAGAGATGATGAAAATCTACTTGAAGATGATGAAAATCTACTTGAAGATGATGAAAATCTATTTGAAGATGATGAAAATCTATTTGAAGATGATGAAAATCTATTTGAAGATGATGAAAATCTATTTGAAGATGATGAAAAT
>JADHZB010002040.1:16617-103518 GCA_015657535.1 Nephromyces sp. MM_2019 | reverse complement strand
TTTTTGAACACCGTGTGTTAATGCAGGCTACATATATATAAATATTTCAGCTCATCCTAAAGTGTGTGTGTATGTGTGTGTGTGTATGTGTGTGTATGTGTATGTGTGTGTATGTGTGTGTGTGTGTGTGTGTGTGTATGTGTGTGTGTGTGTGTGTATGTGTATATTTATTTTTTTGAACACCGTGTGTGCAGTATCAGCTGTGATGTTTTCTTGTGTGTGCAGCTTCACACAGCGCTAAAATGTGCAGTCAGATATCGAATTTGTCCATAAAAAGTACTCGAAATGAAGCTTTTCTACATCTCAAAGAATTGTTGAGTTTTTCATACCAGAAATGTTACCGAAAGTCTTCTTGTGGTCTCTGAGGTGTACATACACTCATGCTTTACTGATGTCACAGGAAAAGAAGCGCACTAAATTACCAGCTGCTGTCTTGTTTAAGGCTTTGGGAGAATGTGAAGCAAATTGCCCGGTAGGGGGATTTTATCCAGCTTTTTTGCTAATAAATCTATTCTAGCGAATGTTGAAGAATACTGGGTTTTTCAGAGAGATTTGTATTTCAGCTTAGCTTAGTGTATAACCTATATGTTTGTGACTCTAGAAGGCGTGTGTGTGTGTGTGTGTGTTGCTGTAATAAAACTGAGGAACACACTTGATATCCTTGGATTATATTGTTGAAGATATTTGCTTTCACTTTTATTTGATATCTTTTTTTTGCATTTCTTGAAGTATATCCACCTTTTTTTCACTCTTTCTTGGTGTTTGTGTGTGTGTGTTTGTGTGTGTGTGGCATGATATTTTGATTGTTAATGGTTTACACTGAGGAGGAAGTCTCGTGAACGCTGCACACACACACACACACACAATTGAAATCTGAGCAATTCTATTATCTTACTTCCCAAAAGTCTATGCTTCTCTATTTTGTGTTTGAAATATTTTTTAGTCTTCATTTCTGATTTAAGAATTTCACTGCTATTCTTCCGCTTCTTCAGCCTTTTTCTTTTCATTGTGTGTTTGCCCATCCCATGGCACTGCATTGCTCTGTTTATCTTCTGTGCTAGTGCTAGAATTTCGGCAAAACTGAAGATATTTTTCCTCCTCTTTTTTGCAGAGATGGCGAAGCTTGGCCTGATGAAAAACTTGCCGATTGGCTAAAAGACTGGCCATATACTGTTTCTCTCGGCAGAGGAAGTGATATTCAATCAGTGAAGGGAGCTGTTGTAAGCAAATAAACGAAAAAAAGCTATTTTCTCTCTCAAAAATGATTAATTTTATCCACATCTTCAAGTACTTTTGGATGATTTGCATCTTCAAGTACTTTTGGATGATCCACATCTTCAAGTACTTTTGGATGATTTGCATCTTCAAGTACTTTTGGATGATCCACATCTTCAAGTACTTTTGGATGATTTGCATCTTCAAGTTCTTTTGGATGATCCACATCTTCAAGTTCTTTTGGATGATCCACATCTTCAAGTACTTTTGGATGATCCACATCTTCAAGTACTTTTGGATGATCCACATCTTCAAGTACTTTTGGATGATCCACATCTTCAAGTTTACTAATGTTTTGCTCATTTGCATATTCTTGCTTATATCTTCATACTCTTTCACATTTTTTCTATAATTTAGCAGTGGAATATTGCCGTGAAGATGGTAAGGTTATTTTTTAGGATCAAAACTGCACGAAAGTTGGATTTTATGACGAAAGAGTCTTTCGAAAAGGCTGAGAGCTTATAGAAGGCTAAAACTTTTTCTTGTGTATTTTTTTCCTTGAAATTGTTGATGCTTTAGCGGCTAGTTGTATGATTGAGAATGTCATTTTTGAGTTGTTTCTGTAATGATTGACATCTCCTCAGAATCCTAATTATGCTTGAATTTTGGCGTTTACACAAAGCCTTGTGCACCATTTTTTTCATAGTTTTTTTATGTTTTCATAAATTTTGGATTTTGTTCTGTATGTACACCAAAAATTTGTCGATGTCTTCTTTATCTCTACCTCCTGATTGATACAGGCTTCACCAGAAATTTGGATTTTTTTTTTCTACCATGCTAACATATATATTTTAGACTTTTTATTGCTTTGATTTCCAAATATCTTTGCTACCATACACTTTTAATTTGACATTATTCGCATGAAAATTTCACCTTCATAAACATCTTTTAACTCAAATTTTTCCCGTCATTTCAGCGTTTCTTGCAAAATTTACGAGGCAGAATTCTCAAGGGAAATCAAGACATTAAGCTGCAGTTCGCGAAGGAATTGCTCTCGAATCACCCCTTGCTTCAGGTTATATATTTTACACCGTATTATTCTGTTTGGAAGAAATGCTTATATTAGCAAAATGCCTTCATGCTCTGTATATATATATATATACATATCTTTGGACTCTCCATCAAATGGCATAACTCCACTGTAGGAGTTTTTCCTGTGTAATTTTGATGGGTTAAAATGAAGCTCCTAGCGTTATGAAGGAGAAGATGATGTTTCAACTGTATGCTAAATGATTGAATGAAAAAAAAAGAAACAGTGCTTAATAATAGATGGTTTCTCTACGACTTTATAATAGATTGCTGAGTAAATCCATAGTTCTGTTGGGTTTTGCAGAATATTGGGAATAAGCTTGTATCTTTTATGTTTCTTCAAGTTTATCGTTTATAGTGACCGGTTTCCCCAAAGTTGTGGGTGTAAATCTGCGGAAAGTCCATGATTTTTCGGTACTTTTATGCTTAGTAGAGGGCACCTGTGTATTTGCAAGCAATTCTGCCTGGTGAACGCATTTTTCCTAGAGGTACTTGAGTTGTTTACACACACGCACTGCATCTCTCTTTTAGACTCTAATGGTACTTGAGTTCTTTCCACACACACACACAGACAGACAGAATCAGACAGAATCAGACACACAGAATCAGACAGAATCAGACACACAGAATCAGACAGAATCAGACACACAGAATCAGACAGAATCAGACAGAATCAGACACACAGAATCAGACAGAATCAGACAGAATCAGACAGAATCAGACAGAATCAGACACACACAGACAGAATCAGACAGAATCAGACACACACAGACAGAATCAGACACACACACACACAGAATCAGACAGAATCAGACACACACACACACAGAATCAGACAGAATCAGACACACACACACAGAATCAGACAGAATCAGACACACACACACAGACAGAATCAGACACACACACACATACACACATACACACATACACACACACACATACATACTGCATCTCTCTTTTTGATTCTGCTGTAGAATGCTCTCCCTGAGTAGATGCTCACGTGAATATACCTTGGATTTGTTGGAGCTTTTGATAGATTTTAAATGGAGATAATCGGGTTATTATGTTTGTTTAGACGCACATGTCCCCCTTTCCCATTACAACAACACCCATCTATTTTACTATATAATTCTACCACAATATCTTTAGGATGACTTTTTTAGATCAGAAAGACTTTTGAAAACTCTTGAATCTTCTGTACAGATACGGCAACTCGAATATGAAGCCTTGTCCGATGCTATTGAAGTGAGTTCTCTGTGTGTCTTTATGCTTTTACATCTCTACCTGTTTTTGAGCATATGCTCACGACAGGAGTGTGCTATGATCAGTAAATAGGCTTGAAATCGCTCAAATTTAGTCTACTCTTTTATATTTATTTGTAAATTCATATCTGCGACGTTTTTTATTGATTTTTTCAAATGAAAAATATACTGTTTCACAAACTCGCTAGGGTATATTGATTCATGAGATGTAATGCCTGTGATGGCGATTCTTTTTTTTTTTTTGCCTCGTAAATTGGGTGTAAATACAGCTGTCTGCAGAGAATGGAGGTAATTTTTGTGTGTGTACGTATGTTATTTAGGCATTCCAAAGCTTTGACGGTATTCTGCAAAACACGGTGAGTTTCTTGGCTCATTAGATGGTCCCATACTGATTTTGTTTTTCCAATTTTACTTTGAATAGTTTAATCGCTTTATAGAGCTTTTCCATGGCTGCAATTCCTATGGAATCTGGTTTTTTATATGGAATCTGGCTGCTTTCTTCTTGTTTTCCGCCACCCAGCGAGTAGCATATTCACGATTTTTGAATTCAGGAAAATGTCTCATTAATATGCCAGTGACTGTAATAGATTCGGGACACACGCTTGTGACGATTTCGCTTGTGCTTAACGCTAATTGGACGGTAGATTTATTTTCAAGCAAAAATGAGAATTTGCAGTGTACGTACACTCACTACCAAGTGTACGCATATTTTTCATTGTGTATTTTTGAGGTAACAAAAGCTGCAATAATTTTAAGGTCTAGAGATTGATAATCGCTTTCTATCTGAAATCTTTCACAGTGTGTATTTTATTTTTATCAGTTTAGAAAGTTTTGTGAACGTGCTGAAGGACATGCAGACTGTTCAGCATATCTTTAAGTATCTTGTAGTAACCGAATACATAAGATGCTTTCTGCTTGCAGGAGATGTACACGTCCTTTGTATCTTCAGAAGTTGAGTTTGTAAAATCATTAAAGTTCTTGTGGGTAGACCCTATTTATGGCTGCAACAACTACTAGATTATTACATTGTGCTAAGCTTTGAAATGCTCAACGAAGAGCCTCCATTTAGGGAGCAGCTCTCAAAAAAAATTTGGCCAGAAAGCCTTCTCGAAGTAATTTCTTTATTCAGCTGTGGTCAGCCCCATAACATGTTATCCTCTCTTGGTTGAAGAGAAGAAGGTGGTAGCCTAGGCTGAGAGCTTTAAAAAAATCCACTAAAGTTTATCATTAGGCACGGATAGACTCTTTGGTCTGCTCGTACACCATGTAACTCCACAGTTTCCTTACAAGTGTTGTTGTCTTAAGCGTGTAGGCAAAATTGTTCGTTTTATTAAAACAATTAGCGTGGCATCTGCTGACTCAGGTGTCTCAGCATTTATACGTATACCACTTTCGGTTATTAACCAACTGAAGAAAGTGGATGGAAGCCCAGAGTGCTGTTTTGCACCCATGTAACACATGAAATTGTCCACTGTCGTGAAAATTTTCCGTACCCAAATTTGCTAAAAGAGCTGAAGAACTTAACCCTTTGTAAGATCATCATATCATGCAGAAAAAACATCTTTTTCCAATATATTTTTTTGATCAATGGAATTTACCAGGTCTTTTATAAAGCTTTACAATAAGTTACAATTTTATTCTGAAAAATTAGTTATACCTTAATGTATATATCTCCCACAATTTCGTAAGTGGTTTGTGTAGTTTCCATCATAATCACAGTAGCTCCGGAAGCTATTACTTGTGTTGGGGCTTAACATATATTATCACCTTTTTATGAGGCCTAAGTTGCTTTGTGCGTGAGTAAAGTTTTAGAGTAGGATATCTGCCATGCTGTCTTGGATAAATCAGCTTTTCCTTTCATTTTTTGTTGTATTTCTAGTGTAGTTAAGCTTTGTTTTATGTGCTGCAAGCCTATGATATGCATGGCAAAAGAACACTCGAGATTAGACCTGTTTCTCTTTCTCACAAAATTCTACAATTGAACTTATACGGATGTTCCGTTAACTCCTCTGATAACCTGCTGCTTGCTTTCCACCTTTGTAGTTCACTAATTTAGTACCTGCAATATTAAGCATCTTAGAAGGCTTGTTTATTTCGCATGTGAAACTTGTTTTCCACAATTACTAATTCCTGGCAGCCATGAAATGGCTCTCTGCTGATCTACGATTTCAAACAAATGAAACTTAAGAATGAGTAAGCTTATCCGCGTGCCCTCCCAAAATTAGAACTACTAAAATTGCGGGCATGATTTGCCAATTGTTCTAGCCAGGATGCTGATTTTTCGAACTGGCTAGGTTTGCTAATGTGCTTCATCATCGCTTCTGGAAGTCCTTCCTGCTCCCCTTTCTTCACAGTATTTTGGACATAATTTGTCTTGTGCTTATCTTGGATTTCTGCATCTTGACTCATTTTAGAGTCCTCCTCCTTGCCTTCGGATGACTGGCAAATATCTTGGTTTGTGTATTTATATGCTTCTTCTGTGGGGTAAACGTGCACCCACCCTTCATCTTCTGCAGTACTATTTCTCAGGAACATTATGCGTAGACTTGGGCAAATATGAGGCATTTTTTCACTAGTCAAGCTGTCTACAAGTGGGTTCCCCTCAACGTAAAGATATTCTAGTGCCTTGAAGCCTTCCTGGTAAAGTTAAAGAAAGTATGGACTTAAGATTTGAAGTAAGGTCTTGTAAAAACATACCATTATCCTAAACATTCTCCACATTGCCATGAAACCAGCATGAAATACCAGCACTAGGAATTTTCCTTTGTTGAAAGAAAGCGCAAGAGCCCCGTTTCTTTCTCTCAACTTACCAAGGCTAAGAGACTGGCTGCGCTCTGTATCTGGTTCTTCCCTATAAAAAGTTCCACTAGCTTTGGACAGCACCATGGCAGTAACTCCAAATTACTGCTTCCCGCGAGACGATTGTTCGATAAGATGAGGCACTTCAAGCTAGGCATCTTCTGCATTCCTTGTAATGTTTTCAATTGATTACCCCACAAGTTTAGTTCCTGATGTGCACACAACCCTGGCAGTGTCACTTATTGATGTACAAATGGCTGCACACTCCAGCCAAGCTTTGGCACAAATGCAAAAGCATGGAATACTTTTCGGCTTATCCGACGGGGGTAAACTAGATTTTTTTGCTCATATACTGCATATTATAGGAAGCTTTCTCTACAGTACTGAATGGTCATTTCCATGCTTTTAAGCCTGCCTGCTCTTGCTGCATTTCGCAACTAATTAGATAAGCTTACCTCCAGGCTAGGCAAGGACGGAAGCCCCTGCAGACTCTCCAAATAATTTCCAGTAAGGTTTAACACCCGAAGCCGCAGGAGCTGAGTAAAACCTTCTAGTCTTTGCAAGCGTGAAAAAGTTATATCAAGTCTCTTCAAGTTACTGAATTTGTTAAGCATGATAATATCTTGAGGTTTAAAGCAGCTGAACCACAACTTGGTCGCCATTCCATTGATTGCAAGAGACGTAATACCACCTGGAAACCAAATGTGTAGCGATGCTTACAGGCTTACAGTGTTAAGTCTATGGTCATCTGCTTATACCTCTCTGGCATACCAGCTTATAAAGGAAAAAAAGAATCAAGATGCAATACATGCGGCGCAGCGACAAGGCAATGCCTTGTAATTCTTAATTCATCATTAAACAAATGGTTAAAGTTGCATGGAATAATGACGCTTTTAGATTATGGCTAAGCATTTTTTGCACTGAACATTAGCTCAATTGCCACTCTCCTAGGCCTAAACGGGAGAAGATAAATGTTAATAAATTGAGATTAGAGAGTGGTAAAGGGTGTGGTCCCTTTAGTCATCGCATTATTAGAACTGCATTGACGGCAACGGGCCTCTATCAATGATATCGCGCGATACGAATATTTCTGTCGTTCCAGTTACATAACGTAAAATAACATGCCACAAAAAAATTTTACTCACAATGCTTTAAAAAAGCGCCAATGCAACGAGTTTGAAGTAGATTCGATAAGCACAGGTGCACCATATGATTGATCTTCCTTGGGTTAAGCATAGCACTTCATGCGATGAATAAAATTTAACCTGAGCATGGTATTGCCGCGTAGATTGCGGTTAGCAATGCCTGGTACGTTGACACCAGTGCTTACTGCGAATTCGAGCTACGGTAGAAAAACTGCTAGTTATGCGTCCAATCTTGTCACATTGCTTTAAACTTTCGTTTAACACCTTAAAAACTAACCTGTGCTAACCACGATTTCATCGTGGAATGTTATCTTATCAGGATGATGGCACTCTTTATCATCGATTACAGTGCTATTGGAGTCACAGGTACCATATTCCGCTCGTTTTATTTCACTAACCTCCTTCAGAATGGCAAACCACAGGCTGCTCTCCTTGTATTCAACCACGTTATTTTGTAGGGTGCTTGATAAAGGCATATTCTGCTCCCTATCTAGCACTTGTTGTGCTTGAGGCTGCTGTGGCAGAGCACTTTCCTCACAGGTGTCAGCAGGGCTACTTGCAGCGCAAGAATTCTCGTTTTCCCCCATCATCTTGTAATTGTTCTGGCGACACTTTAGCGCATGAAATCCTTCAGCCAGTGGTTTCCGTCGTATAGCAAAGTTCACAAGTTGCTGTGCCTCATGAAATAACGCTGAAGTGTTAACTTACGAGTTGACGTTATAGAAGTCCAATCACCACCTTTTTCCAATTTTATGGTTTGTTACTGTAATTAAAATAATAAAAATTGCCTACTTGTTGTAGCGATAGCTTAACAATCGGTTAGTTACTTTACTCTTTAAGGATGCTCTCATCACAAAACAATGGAATAGAAGATAGTAATAATACTACGCGTCTGCAAGACGATGTGTTTTCCGCAGAGGCCACTTTATCGTTGCGATTGGGTGCAAGCTTTCTGAAGCCACTAGGCACACGCGTCCTGCCGCGCCCACGCTCATTATGTAACTTAGCCTGAGGTACCAGTTTTCTTCCGTTACCTCATCAATCGTATGCAACACCGCCCGCATGCTAGGCTAGCATGGCATTTATCCACTAAATGAGCGGATATATCTTAGGTTACACGCTATGCTTGAAACTACGCTGAGGTGGTATAGCCGCTTGTGATGGAAAGTAGCCTAGCGATCAGGTCGGCGGTTCCGACGTGCCTATACTCTAATCACAGGACTTGTGACCCTAGCTTCCTGCCAAAACAGTAGTGCTAAATCTCATGCATTTAGACTTGGGGTAGCAGCGCAGGGAAATTTCCCGCGCCAGGAGCACCAGCCGTGCGATGAGCACAATAGTGATTCTCCAAAAGCAGGACACGTGCAGCGTGGAGTATCCCCAAGTAACACTCTACAGTATTACCTACTAAAGTGAACGTTGTGACAGCATCAGCCAAGCATGAAAACTACTGAGAGCGACTTTAAAATGACAACTGTGGCTCCACGCAGTTCTCTTGGGACTACAAAAGTGCTGGGGGTCACGTGTGACACTGGGTCATTAGTCATATAATTTGACGCTAAGTAGCTAGGTGGATGATAGTTCCCATTTACCAAGCCAGCATGCCATTGCTCATTGATGCCGATGCTCCTATCCCGCTTGTAATTTCCATTCGGCGCTTAGGGAAAAGGATCGAATTTGAATGATACAAACTAAGCTGCAAGCTACCCGTATGGGCTACAAGTCTGGGAGCTGGGCTAATTCCCTGGGTTGGTACACCGGTTGTTACATACTGTGCAAATGTAAATTCAGTAATGACGCCTTCTAAGCCTTGTTCACGGGTTGCAATAAATAGCAACCGACTCGTAGAACCAGGCCCTTTTGAAAAACCCCACGTCATTCGATGTTTCACATTTCAAGAAAATTACACACGCCACATGCGAAACTCCATAAGTATGAGCGAAAGCGCGAAATGTGTACCTACCGAAGAAAAGAGGGCACCACAAGAACTTTTAACTGAAATTCTGAAAGAAAGCACAAGCATACGCGACGTGGACATTAGGTATGATAGTACTTTCTGCGTATCAATTCCCATCTTAACCTCACAACTTCTACCGCAACGTAGATGGCACCATAAGATGATTCTGCTACTGAGTTAATGGCACATATGCCGGCATGAAATCATTAAAAAACCATGCGGGGTGTGCAGTCCATGCAGCAGCAGCCGTATGTAACCAACATAATAATGATTGAAAACTACGCAACGAAAGAAAACGATATTCACACATATGGTAAACAAGGCAATATACCCGCAGGGATTGCCAGCGCAAACTAGACTAGAGTTACAAGGGATCGTACATTGTGGGTCAACAAATCCCGTGCACGCTAGCAAACCACCGAAAACTGCAAAATTTAAATGCAAGGAGTATATTAGAACAATAAACCTTCCTTAGATATTACATGGTAGCCCGTTTGAGAGATTACGGAGACCAGTAATTACTGAAAATAGGGTCATATACCCTCAGTAGCACCGCCTCCTAGGCTTTTGAATGTTCAGCTTCTAATAGGTAACAGGATTTTCTGGCAATTTTCCGCTACTATTTCCGTTAAGACATTCTTGGAAAGAGTAAGCTTTGAATAAAATTTGCCTCTTGCATTGCAGGTTGTCTCCTGCTTATCTACGGGCTAACTTCAATTCAGAAAGTAACCTATTAAGATGTTAAGTTTGAGATTGCGCAAAGTACATTCTCTAGGACAGGCTTTCTTAAGCAAAATACTTGCAAGTACAGCTTACTAGTGTGTATAAGTGTATATATCGAAATATTTTTCCTAGGATTTTTCGCAAGCAAACAAAAATATAGGAAACTACCATAATGCTCTCAAGGAAAAATAAGCAAGATCAATGTCCATTTAATCTACGCTTTGAGATGCGGCTGGTGCTGATTTCATTGGCAGCTGAACAATCAATGTAAATATGTTGAATATCACAAACATGTATATATAGGCATAGGCAGAAAATTTGAATACAAAATTAAGCTACCCCGAAGGTGCAGGATGCAAAAAAACACTTTGGGAATAGTTTAGCTAATTTTTGCATCAAACAACCCAGCGCCCTTTAAAATGGTAGTAACGAATGTAAGAGTCCAGAAGTAAGCTAGCGCATTCCATTTAAAACCCAAAAAACGTGAATACTACGGGTGGCCTTATCATCGTTTCACTATCCACTAATTTGTGAGGGCAAAAATGCCTCAAAAATAATACAAAGAAATCATCTTCGCTCATTTTCACGAAGCAAAACACTTTTCACTACACCATCGCTAGCTATAGCAGACATAAATTTTAATGTCAACAACGGAAAATGAATCCGCAAGGAACGAGGAACCCTGTCTAAGGAAACATACCAACACATAAAAGAATTAATTGATTATTATATGAAGGAATAATTCAGTCAATAGAGTAACATGTATCCATACAATGACGGAGGCGCAAACAGCTAGTTTAGATTCTTTAGCAAATTACTGATAGACAATGACGCTTAAGTTAAAAATTCAAAAAACTTAAGGCACCCCCAAAACTCTGAATTGCAATGAGAAAACTGTATGGTGATACAGAAATAAAGCAACTATACTTGCTAGTTCCCCTATAATCCTGAGTAAAACAATGCATGCTTTTTTGGTTCAGGCAGAACTTAATTGTTAACAGTACCACGCTAGAACCATGTACCTTCAAACATAGACGGCTAAGGGCTATCAAATCAGCAGTGATAGCGGGAGCCAAATTTTTATTTGAAATCAGATACTTAGAAAGCAAGAGATAAAGAAGTCATGAAATGGCTCAACAACAATAACCAGTTTTTATCAAACTGTAATTGCGTGAGTTAAGATGTTCGTGAGAATTAGAGATGCACCAACGATATATAATAAAAGTTCTGATCAATGAAAGTATATTTCCAGAGAGTTCCAATAAATTACAGAATCTGCTATAGCAGCTTTACTTTCCCTCACAAACCCAGACTGCAATATTCTCTTGCGTATAGCAATAACAAGAACCTTAAAGCTAAAAAAATTCCTGATGGGGGCGGAAATCATCTATACGTATACCTATGATACTGAGGAACCAGTTAGGAGCCATACAGAACAAGAATATAGCTGCAGATGTAGATAAGAATCATTTTAATCATGCCCTGCATGGCAAACATATTTGAAGAGCCCTCATGTAGCAATAGTGCAAGCTATCTCAGTAAGCCATAGGAGAGAAAACGAGATCATAGGAAAACACGATAGAGCTTTGTAAAGATTGTAGACATTTTATCAAGTTCGAGGGAATAAAAAATCCCTTTTAAAAGATTTGACTTGAAACCCCACTTGTATAAAATAAAAGAAAACCACAAATTAATGTGCTATATCACTCGCTATCCGACGTTTCTGTGCAATTTCCCGGCTTACAAATATTACACCTTCAAGCTGGTATTTTCTTTGCATCATCATTCTGGACCTCTTCAGCCATAATCATAACTACCAGTCTGCATTTTAGCTAGCAGGATACACAAAAGCGCAAAAAAAACCATGCGTGAAATATTACCCTGCCATTTCAAGATATCTAAAGTATAAAACAGCCTGATACTACAGACTTAGCAGCACTACGCTGTATGCTTCCATGAATAAAAAGAAAAGCCTCAAAAAGACGAGATCCTTGAATTTTCTATAAACGTCAGTACCGTTGGCCAAACATCCACGTTAGCAAGGTGTGCTGCCAAATCTCTCCATCCTTTTCTTCTGTTTCACATCCTGAAATAAATGAAATCAACCGAAAACAAAACGTCTAAAGCAATCAAGATACCGTGCAAAAACCACAATGGAGAGGCTCCTACTGAAACTCAACAGGTAACATGTCATAAGCTATAACCGGAAAAAAAATGATCCGAAGCAAGCATTCTTTTTAGCAATAATTATAAGCATGTTCATCAAAACTATATTGCTGAATACTATATTTAGGAGTAGTACTACCTTAACAGCAATTAGTAGAAATCAGGCTTGTAATACCTCGTCTATGAAACCAAAGCGTAACATTCGTTGCTTTCTTCTCTGCTCCTCTGATTCTTTATTTAATCCATCAAACTCATTCAAATTATCCTATCAAAAAATAGAGGGTGGAAAAAAAAGAATTAAAACATAGCAAATGAGTGAAAAATGAGTAGCTCAAGAATCGTTCCCAAATCAATACATCAAAGCAACATACAATCACTACGAGACTGCTTAAAGACAAAAATGAATGCAAAGGAGAAATTCATAGAAATAGGATTAACAGCACACAAAAATATGAAACCTGAATTTAGCGACTCAAAATCTAAACGCCAACTGCACTTCACAACAAAGCAAGAGCATCATCTTCATATATAAATTTGAGCATGTATAAATCAGCACAGAAAGGAGTGAAAATACCCAATAAAACTTCAATATCAAGGGAAAATCCAGAAAAAAACCTTTTGAGGCAAAAAAAAGGGGGAAACTAAAGGAGAATTATCTGCTAAGCGTCTCTAAATGCTTTGCATAGCTATGAAGATAGGAAAAGAGTTCAAAAAGTAAAAATTGCCAAGATCAACTACAGAAAGTTGTATTATTTGAATAAAGGAGGAGTTCAAGCAAGAATGGAAGCTCAGGAGGCCATTTTAATGCCTTAGTAAGCTGCTAGGAAAAAATTGAATATCCTTTCCAATAGAAGAAGAAGAAAACCAAATTCTCCAATATATTGCAATTCCAGGAAAATCTTTTCATCACAAAAACATTTTCACTTCAAATGAGTAAAATGGCAGCAATCCAAATTCTCTTAATAGACTAAAATGGCTCACCGATCCTGATTCTAGACCAAATCTCAGCATCCTCTGTACTTTCTTTTCGTTCTCCAACTCCGGAGTGGCAAGATCAAACCTGTAGTGAGTGTTATTCTCTATTCACATGTGTTGCTAGTTATCCTTCGATGTGTGTGTGTGTGTGTGTCTATTATTGAATATACAATGGTAAAAAAAACAGCAGCAGATGATTTATGGTAAGAGTACAGCCCAAGATTAATGAATAAGGATCATAGCAAGATGGTATTAACCCATGTGATTCCTAAGCTGAAACAATAAATAATGATGAAAGTGAATACTTTGAAATACAACGAAACTCAGAAACAAGTCAATATAACATCAATGTATTAACCACATAAAAGGCAAGGGAATAATTATACACACAAAATATCTAACTAAGAATATCAAACCGCAAAGAATTAACACACTAGAGTTTCGCACAGTGAAAATTAACCGGCATCATCGTATCAATCCCCTTTTTTTGCACACCTCACACCACAGGATAGAGTCAAGAAAAAGAGTTTATAAAAGAAGTAAAATTGAAATTCCTCGTCATAGTTTTGGCAACACATGAAGAATTCTAAACTTTCTTCTAAGCAATCGAAGATTATCAAATCATAAAAAAGCAGCAAACAAAATCACTTCAAAAGAAAAAAACGCAGCTGAAGCGTTAAAACGAACATACCGAATCGTTGAAAAGCTTAGCAGATTGAAGATGACACCAAATGCAACTTAAGCAACATACCTCTTGGCACGGGCTAATTTACGCTCGTTCTCAGTAACAATTCCTAAAATCAAAGGGAAATTCTTATAAAGAGTTTAGTTTTTATCGAGTTTCTATTAAAAGCAGGTATATACTCTCTCTATTCATAGCAACTAACCCGGCGAGAAGAAACAAAATTAAGCTGCTGAGCAAGCCAAAGCATTTTATATCAGGAGAATAACACCGATCATGCAGACATTACACTAAATATACGCGAAAACAAATTACTAATACGTTGAACAATCTGCTATCATCAACAATTATATATCCTTTTTTTCCTAATATACGTTTTACACCAGAGACTTTTGAAAAATTCAACTCTGTAGATGTAGAATGAAGACAAACTAGTGGATAAAATCACATGTAGAAGAAAATATACATTCATTCATAATAAAAGATTCAAAGAATTAACCAAATCTTTTCTTCCGAGCCTCCAATTTCTCTTCAAAGCTCATTGCAGGTTGCTCTGCTACAGCTGGTACCTCATCGTTATTTGCTACATTAGAGGTGCTACCAGTCACAGTCGTGGTAGTTGAAGACTCCAGGGAAGATGGTGGGCCGAATTCAGAGGCTCGGTGAGTTGAACCTTCCTCTTTATGTGTGCTTTCTTCCTTCGCTGCGTACAAAGAAAAAATGAAGCGAGATAGTCATCTGATAACGAATAGTTGAGCAATACTTTCCTCCAGTCAATACATTGGAGTATGATTAAGTAAAAAAGCGAAAGCCCAATGCGGGAATTACTGAAAAGGTGTGAATAGGGTCATCAGGAGGAATAAAATAAATGCCACAGAAGGACGAAAATAAAAAAATTTCAAACTGATTTCAGCAAGTGCTTTCGACCCAAAATCATGTCAACGCGAGAAATCAAAGAGCAAAGCTAAAAAAGCCTACTACACAGAGAAGCGTTAAGCTCGCAACGCCTAGCTTTTGCAAACAAATTTAATGCGCTACTAGAACATGATGAGCTTATAGAAAAAGCATCAAAGTGAGAAAAAATAGGATACATTTGCAAAATCATAATGAAGCGGAGTATTTCATAATTAGCATCCGAAGCAATATGCAAAATATTAAGTTCACGCCAAGAATTAAAAGACTAAAGCCTTTTCTGCTTCCAGGACAAAAAGCTCATAGTATCTGGAGTATACTAGTCAAAGAATATCTCATTGCTGGAGAAATCACACTGAGAAACTTCATATAACAGTCAAGAAGAAGCGGAAAACACGGGGCAGAGGTAAAATATAGCAAGCAGTCATAAATAAATACCACATGGTATAAGGCTAGGAAAAAAACCCAGCAGTCACTAATGTGCAAAAATATAAAATTGCGTTTCTACAGAGAAAATACAAAACAGTTAAGTAATCATTGAATAAAACCTTTGACATGATTTTGGAACCCAGGCTCATCATTTTCAAAGAGTCGTTCAACTAGCTCAGCCTGAAAAAAAAGGCTCATTGTATGGAATGGACCCATGCAGAGATTGCCATTTTGAATACTAAAAAAGTTCATCTACCCTAAAAATAGGATATACGGCAGCATTAACACACAAGTACAAGAAAGCAAACATACGATGATAATTTCAGCATTTAAGGCTAACTTTAAGTGATGGGAATCACAAAAATACACAGCAAAATGCAGCCAGGTTTCATGTGGTAACTCTTACAACAAAAAATTGGCATACTTGCCATAGAGACTTGCCAGTATCAGAGCACACTCTTAACAGCACATATCACGTATGTCAGCCCATTCTTAACAGCAAGTATAAGGGAAATTGGGAATCACAAAATCTCACATTTTAGTAACTCTTCCTGCACACTTTGAACGCTAGCCACTGCATGTAAAAATGCTATGCATGTAATCATGGTAAGTACTCAAGTTCACCTCTTGAGAGTATGCTGAAAACTAGTAGTAGTATAAATAAAATGGAAAGACACACGCGTGTTTCCTTATCCGATGAAAAGTAACTTATGGCATAGATGTTAAAAATAATGTCGCACATACTATTTATGCCAAACAGAACGGTATAAATGATCACCTTTTTCCCTAAGACAGACAAACCACGCTGAGAAAGGAGTTCCTTTAGAGCGGGTACCTTTAAAGTATTGTAGTCCGTGCTAATCATAGTGTTATGCGCCTGACAGAATGAGCACAAAATTCGCTTATTTAAAAGCTGAATAAGACGGATCTCACATTAGGTAGGAGGTATGCTGGTGCAGAAAAAAATAAAACTGAAAATGCCTGAAAAGCCAAAGGAAACTATGTCCCGTGTGCGTCTCACTCAAAGTAGTACCCCTTATCCTTAACGAAGGTAAATTCCCAAGGCAAGGAAACTACAAAGTCTTCGTATGGCTTTCAATTCAAGGAAAGGGGGATGGCGAGTACTGCACCAAATACTTAGCACAAACTGCTACAATAAAAATAATGGCTCTAGAAATTTACCACGGACCTGACACTTTCGTGCCAAGTACATGCGATAATTCCACTGACTCCTACACTTTTGGGGCACAAATATTAAAAAATATAGTAGGGTGCCTAGGAAGTACTATGACAAAAGTACATGAACCGAAACTTAAAAAAACCAATAACTAAGCTCATCGCATTATGCAGTAATCAAGCATCAGTAATCATAGCAAGGAAAAGCACAAACAAGACTTCATGACGGAGTGCGCGCTAAAAGATCGGCATCATAACACTTTCGCTGCCAGTCTCTTCACATACAGGGACCTATCATTGAAGAACCTTGCCACGGTTCATCCCTGCAAATTTTCAACACCACCTAACATACAAACAGCTCCATCTATGATTAAAAAATGAATAGCCACGCATTAAACTCCATCTGTTGGGCATTATGAAAGCAGGCTCAATAAAAATGCAGCTAGCCTCGTTAAGTACCGTCAAACAAAAAAAGAAAAGAACTCACTACCAGGTTGAGGAATTAAGGATAAAAATCGATCACTGGCTATTTCGAGCATTCATCTCTTCTTCGAAAAGAACTTCGACATACCCCAGTCCTCCCCCAAAAAACTAAACTTAGAGCCTGTTATGAGCAAAATTTTAATTCTATGCTCAAGTTCTTATGTATTGCCCGCATCAACGCAAATTTTGTAAGCATTGCGCGCAGAAAGCACAGTAAAAAGTCACTATTAGTGTCTTCACCAAGAGGAAAGTGAATTGATTTCGCCTAACGGGAAGTGTAGGATGCGTGCCTGCTTGTAGTCCACCGCATATCGCTCCCTATCATTATATTGAACGAATTACGGCCCTTAGGAAAACCTCAGAGTACAATGGCACGGTGCCTCTCTATACAGCAGCTTAACACTGAATGTATGATGGAGTATCAAACAAGATCTTTGCCTAGTTGAACTATATTTGCACTAACATGTGTATTATTAGCTCACCCGTTGCACGGAGACCAGGGTTCCTACTTTGGCAAATATGACCACTAGCTAAAGTGATAGCTCCGTTCGATGAAGCTTGCAAAAATGTTAACGTTGCAGTTCATGATTATCATGTGGATGATAGCGGTTGATCGCTAATATGAGTGCTCTCCGTGTCGTTTCCAGTGACCAATCTCTACCCTTGAAAAACTGTTACATCACCGAAGGGACAATGGCATAAATAAATTAAAACTTAAGGCAAAAGCTGTGGCTCAAGGGTAAACAACTTGCTTGTTATGATTATATAATGTATGAAGATGCAAAGATAGTAGTAGCTGTAGAGGGACAAATATTATATGGACTGAAATCATACCAAACTAATGTTTTATATTCTAGATATTCTCTTACTTCTCTACTATTTACTGGTTTACGCCAATTCTTATCTCTTAACCAATGATATTCATCGTTGATGGTTTTTTATCTAATAACTGTTTTTTGTTCTTTTTTTGGATAACAGCTTCAGTATATCTCATAAGTTAGGTTGCAGTATCCGTCTGTTTCTACATACCTAGCCAATTAGCTAGGCTTGCAGCTATTTTGCATTAGCTGTGCAAACACAATGTACCTTACAAGGCATACAGCGACAACGTATTACGATGCACATGTTCCGCGATGGCAACTTAATACAAAACTTGTACTGTCATATCACAGAAAACAGCAGTCCTCGATTTATCTTGTTTTCTCGCTGAAAACAGCAGTACTCGCGCTCGCGTATTACAATGCGTTCAGCACCTCCGTAACACCAGGTTGTGAAGAAATTTGCCAGCCTCATGACACAGCTACAAGGTAATAGTCCAATACACTCGGAATCGTACTTAGCGCTGTCTACATAATTTCGTGAACTGCTAAGCTAACCACCCTTCGCACAATGCAATAACCATGATTGTCAATTAATTATATACGATAAGTAATTATTGGGATACTATAATTCTACTAAAATGTATAAGTCTGGAGTAACTGGTTTGCCTCATGGGAACTTAGCTAAAAAATTTGGAAATGCTCTTCTTATTTCTGAAATGGTTGCGACGCTTAAGCGAAGATAGACACAAGAGGTAATTGCTTTGGTAATTTATGCCAATTAATATACTAAAGCCCTCCAGCAGTGAACAAGTATATGACAGAGGACTGCAAGGTCCACGCCATGGAGTGCAAGTTCACGAAGATAATTTTGGTGGCTTTTTTTTGCAGGCTTAACCGATGAAGCATCATATTCCAGCATTTGAATAGTTACGTGTCGCTGTGTGACAACAGGGCTGGAATGCTGCAGCGTAGCAATGTAGGCTTTTCTGCCAACCACCTGTATGCCCGCTATGCTACTGCTTTTTCAGCATCACTGCATAAGCAGACTCTAACCAGCAGAGCAAGGCTTACCTGCTACCACAGGCAGCGTCACCATGAGAAAATATCCTCTGAAGAGGTATGCACCGTGAACACAGCACAACGGCAGAGATAACTCATCATTGAAATTACTTCAATACCATGTTTATGCTTACTGAGAACTACGTAAAAGCTACCGCTGCGTACCAAAGGCCTACGATGGTATTGCTGGAGTGCGTTCTTTATATTTTTTTGGACTGGCCAGCCTACATCCGATATCCATGGCACTGGCTTAAACTTTTCTCTGAAAATAAGTTTTTGAAAAGATAAACTAAAGGATGGGGTAGAGTCACAGAATACCTGTTAGTGTGAATCGTTACACGAAGTATATTGTTTTATACGTAGCTCCGTGATACCAGCAAATGCACATTCTTCTTGCTTGGTAAAGGATTCGGTGGCCAGCTACTGACCCAGAAAGAAGCTGTGAAGCAGCAACGCCGCGGGGGAGAATATTAACTTTTTTCAAAACAAGTGAAACAGGATACAGCATTACTGCCATCAGACATGCCGCAGATAACGCTGCAGCGGCACCAGGATTAATATTCAGGCTTCAATTTTGATGGGCCTAATCAAACAAGCGACATTTCTAATTCTGATTAAAGCGTCCCGCCTTTATTGCTCGCTTCTATCACGTTGTAATTGCTCAACAAAAGGCGAAATACTGCTATATTCGGTATTGAAGACCCACGTATTCTTACTGCGTTTCCATAGCAGAAAGTTCTAATAAGAATTCATTCTGGATTTATTAACCGGGTTGAGTTGTTACTGCATTATTTCCGTGAATCATGCATGTTACAGGTCGTGAGATAGCTCGCCTACGTGAAAGCTTATTACCACGCAAAGAGTATAAATCTCTCAACTAGAGGGACACTTGGCTGCTCATCCTCTAGTAAAGAAGCGGCACTGCCAAAATGCTTCATTTTTATTCTTAGAAGGAGTTAACCCAGTAATTCCATAAATATACTGCAGGTAAAAACCGCTTGTTTTAATCTTTAAATGGATTTAACGCTGCTGAAAGACTATATTCTGTAAAAAATATTTATTCATTCTAAATAAATAATAAAAACAGAGAAAAAAAAGTGAATAAGGCCTTTTTTTTCGGACATATATTTTTTTAGTTCCAAAGCCAAGCAGGTGTGAGAGTGCCAGCAGACACTGAATGAGATTTGCAGCGCCATGGGAATGCCCTGCAGGCGATGAAGTCAAAAAAGATTCTAAACATTTTACTAGAGAATTACTCGTACTTTAAAGTTCTTTGAGAATTAAAAAGTATATCCAGAAGAGCATGCAAATTGTGGAGGATGATTAATGCTGCAATAGCCTCCTCCTGAATGGATAGAAGTGCAAGGTAACATCCCAAGCCAAAGCCTACACGACGCCTTACAATAGTACTCTTAGATCTAGAATCTCAGCGGAAACGCATTAAAAATCACGCAGAAATGTGAAAATAAGGACTCTCCTCTGTTAAAGCAAAAAAGCTTTACTGCCAACTTTCCGGCGCGGTTAAAACTCACCCATTCAGCAACCGAAACTAGAATGAATAATTTCATCCTTCTTTAGCTCTACAGAAGTATAGCAAAAGCACCACATATATCCAAGTCTAAAAGATCCCAGGAGAATAATGAAGACTGATTTTTAGTTCTTTCCCGCTCCCTAAAATTTTTGACTCAAAAAGTAACTCCTATGATACAGTTATCATACCATTAGAAGGAGTACAATTAGGCACGAGTTTAGTTTTTGAGCATAAACTAAATCCATAAACGACATCTTGTCGCTCAAAAACTTCGAATTATCGCTTTTAGCAAAACCGCTATTAAAAATACTTAAAATCTGCATAATCTACTCAATTAGTAAAGGAATGGAGGTCACATTCAATAGAAACTTTCAATGAATAACGCATTTCTTAATCAGTGCTGCTTGACTGCGTCTATTAATACTCTGACACTCTCTGGGTCCATGCCAGGTGCCATTCCGTGTCCTAGATTGGCAATGTAGCGGAACTTTCCAAATTTTTGAATCTGAGAAAAAGTAAGATCCATGAAATTCAGCAAAACTCTTCTACGTATAAGAAGGCATAAAACAGAAAGATGGAAAGCCTCAAACAACCGAGGTGTACTCTTATCATCACACATTTTCACTGCCTTAAATGACACCAAATGAGCAAGATGCTCTTCCTGAGAGAAAAGTCCTGTAAAGTTACTTATTCAAAAATTAACCCAATAGCCTATAGTGCACAAGGGGCACGCAACGCTGCATCGTGCTCAGAACATCAATCACTGCTAGGATTCTAGTGCAGAAAAAACGTAGGGCAAAAAAACGAAGCCTAAACTCGCCAAGGGCGTAAAAGAGGACTGAATATCAATAAAAAGTAAAAACAATCTCCGCATATCGAATAAAAAGGGTATTACAAGGTTTAACACCAAATCAGATCGTATAATAAGTAAGCCAAGCGACGAGGACTCGCTGAAATTTTACCATTTCATCAGTCTTCTTCCTGATTACCTCCTCTCGAGCGAAAAGTACACCGGGGTCCAAATTTCCCTTCAAAAGTTATACAAAGATTTCGTATGAAAAAACTAGCATAAATTATACGATATTAGCGGACACTGATGACATGCTGTTTGACGACGTATACTCTGGAATAAATAACAATGAGTGAATACACCAAGAAGACATCCACAAGGGCAAAAAAAAATTAGACACTGCCATGGCATCAGTAATAGTACTATAGTAAATCTATTCATCGTAGTTTAGTATGAGTATATGAACCTCAAAAAAAGGCAAAGACATCCTTTTTCAAGTTCAGACGCAAAACTCACACACAAAACAGCATTCAAGGTGTTAACGCTAAAAAATTTGAGTCTGATTTTATTCATGCGAAGATACAGTATCATAGTGAAACTTTGTTGGGGAAGGCAAAAACAATTAAAATACCGACATGAAGTATCCCCAGAAGCGGAGCTAAAACACGCTATTATATGCACGCGCACACGGTTCTCGAAGTTAACACTTTCATTTTAATGAAGCGAGTTTTGGGTGCAAAAGAGTTTCGAAAAAAAAGGCACATATCGAAGCCAGCGAAAAACTGGGGATGATTGGCAACAAAACTATGAAAAACAGGGGAAAAACCAGCAACAAAACTATAAAAAACCAAGTGGGGGAGACACAGCCAGAATACTTAGAAAAACATAATGCTACCGAGTGACTGGCAAAAACTGAAAAAGAAATCAAAAATGAACAAAATCTAGCAACTTTACTAGACTTCTTCTAAAAGGATAAAAAACTGCATTAGATGCGTAGATGATATGCCAGTGGCGTCACCTGAAGAGTAATTTTTGGACCGAGAAGTTCCCTCATAGCCACCGGATCATCAGCTGATCCAAGGCCGACCACATCATACTTTGAATGTCTGAATGAAACGCTTAGCCTATCCTTTGGAAAGGCTATTAATAGTGCTTCCGGCCGTCTCTCTTTAACTTTCTGATGAAGGCACGTAATAATGGAGGAAGATGATATAAAAATAACACACAATTGATTGGGACAGAAGCAGGCTAACTTTTCGCACACGTTGAAATTTTGCTGCTTTAATAATGGAGCAAAAAGCTTGAAAATCTTCTTCATATATATATATATATTCTCACACAGAAATAAAGAATCACCGATACATAAGCTTACCGACAAAAAAAGCAATACCAATGCGAATCGCTCTGAAAGCTTTGGAAATTTCGTACGTTAAAACTCTGAGGATGTGATGCTGAGCTCTCTTGCGCTAGAAGGCTTACATACACATGTGAACTCATACGCACATGCAGCAGGAATAGTACTATATATCTAATGATAATATGTTTGCCCTAGTCTCACTACTGCAAAACAATTTCCTCACGAAAAATTCTACAAAGGCAAGACAAGGTAGAAATAGCAGGTGATGCCAAAAAAAATTTTTTGCTTCATAATATCGAAAAAACGCTTTTGTGCTTATGCCAATGAATAGATGATGTATTTTCACAAACTACTCGTATCATATACATTACTTTATATGGCTCAAAATGCTCCACTACACTTTTTGATCGACAAAAAAGCTTTAAAAGAATCTCTGCCCCTTCCTTCGAGCCTAAGCAACCTCCAACCACTTGGTTTTCCTTCAGTATCTTTAAGTCAAACCAACTTGAAATGGCGAAAACTCAAAAAAAAAATTAGCGTAGAGCCAAAAGTAGATTCAGTGAAGGGGCTATCATCACCTCGGCGATGTGCAGCATATAAATTGTTCCAAATTCTTCGTAAACCTCGGGGGGTACTGCAGATGCACTTGTATCGAAGACCTAAAAAGTAAAATCTCAGTATTTACAGCTTAAAAAAGGTTAAGGAAATCGCCTAAATCTAAAATTCTAAAAACCTGCTTTTATAGCATCACCAAAAAGCACTCAATACACTACTAAAAAGCCAATAAAAATTATTAAAAAAGCACAAAAATACATCTAAAATATCAATTAATAACTTAAAATGTTTGTACACTTTCTTAATACAAACCATAATCGTTAACACACTGAAAAAATTTAGTTCAATGAGCGAATTTTACCTACTTTCTAAATATTAAATAAGCGCATAGAGAATGAAATAATTGCATGCATTGAGTATTCCTTCTTCTTACCAATAAGAAAGAACCGACGCCATATCGTACAAATGAAATAAGAGGATTAGTGCGACGTTTCATACTATATATTCTAGACTGGGAGTCTATATATATTTATATTTCAAAAAGATGTAGTGGTGGATATTTGATGTATTTTCTGCACTTTGAGAATTCCACAGTGGTAGTAAATAAAAATTTTATACAGTGTATATACACCCTAGCAAATGCGCTCCTGCCAGTTTAAAATATTGCTGACCTGCAAAGGGTTAGCTCCAGCGTCATACTGACCAACAAGGTAATCGACACTGATATCGCTAATGGCCTTTAAGAGCGTATGACTTTCGTTGGGGAAATCGTATAACCTGCAAGCAGCATATACCGCGGAAGACGAGGCAGCCGCAAAGCAAGTCGAAATCATGCAATAGACTAAGAGCTCTTCCTTATAGTTTCTTTTTCTCACTTTGTTTGCTCTTTTTCCTCTCATTAAGCTACTTCTTTCGTAGCTTTTTTCATTGTAGAAGCCTACACAATAGCAGCCTTAGTGTATGTATATATCTATAGAAGCATAGACAATAGCTGGCTTCATGGTTGCATATACAAGCCTACAAAATAGCTGCCTTAGTATGTGTGTATATATACACACACACTAATTGTTCAGACTGCTCGTTTGTTAAATTTATCACTCACAAAAGCTTGAGAATAACATGATAACTAAACTAAATTTAAGACCACGAAAAAGCGACTGTAAAAGAGAAGGGGAGCGATTTTCAGGAATTTAACCACAAAATTGTATAATAGCCACTAAATCACAAAGATTTCCTTAATTGGCTTCAAAAAAAACCCAAATACACACACACTGAGAAAGCTTCTGCAGAGCACTATTCTTATCCCACACATCTGTAATTCGTTAACTTCCTTCATACCTCAAATCACTATTCTTAGGCTCTTAAAAATCTACAAAAATCGCGAAAAAAACATCTGCGATAAACCGATTCTAAAAGACAAAGCAAGACTCAAATCGGGAGAAGAGTACTCTTTCATTTTCATCCTAGATCACACCACATCAAAAGAAACTTCAGTTGGGCGAACCTATTTAAGCATTTAATATACAAGACTCAAGGCAAACAAACCATACGATCACCACACACACCAAAGTCTCAAAAATTCGAAAGAAATTCCTTATAAAACTCTTCAATATAAGTCTCAAAGCATGTTAAAGAATCAAAGAAAACAAATAATATTATCATATTGATAGAGCTACTAAATTTAATGAGGAAATCACCATTTCTTCAAGTTGAAGTATTCTCTGGAGCTGCGACCCTCCACCATATAACCAAGCAGACTAAAGGGCGCTCCACAGAAGCCAATAACTGGAACTTTATTCTCCAATTGCTTCTTCAAGAGATAAATTGCATCAAAGACATACCCTGAAAAGGATTAAAAAACGTATATATACTACCGCTAACCACAGAAATACCCACATATGCCCTATTCAGGATGAATAGATAAAATAATAGCATCATTAAAGGTATATCGACTAGGAATGATGAATTTAGAAACATTTTATAGAGTTATTGATAAAAAACATTTTTATGAAATCGTGCTGGCAGATCAATGAGCCATTGAAATCAGCGGCGTCTATCTTTTAGTTTGTGAACGTTATGATACAAGAAGCGATTTCCAATAAAAAACTACTTCAACCACAGATAAGCTAACCGAAAATCTATGCTAACCTTTATGAAAATTCTTAAAATTCATGCTATGTAAGCTGCAAATGCTTGCACACACTCAAAAAAAAATTTTTTTATGCTTACCCAGGGATTTCTCAACATCAGGATTTAACTGTAAGTTTTTCATACCACTAGGGTCCTTTAGTCGCTCATCAAAAACGGGACCAATAGTATCAACCATTCGAACTACCTGACCCATAGCCTAATTTGAAGTAGCGTAAAGGCATAAATAGCTAATTTATCCGCAGATTGGTTCGCAATTGAAAACTTCCAAGCATCTAAAATTTGCTAGAAACTGTGAAAATGGTGAATAATGGCAAAAAAACTCATTTTTATTTAATCAAAAAATTTGATTAAGTAAACCCTAAACCCTAAACCCTAAATCGCATTCAATTTTGCTAAATTTAGACATAGAGTTAAACATATTTCTCAATTATCGCTAGCTGATAACATAGTTTAGGTACAGGTCAAACAGGTGAAATTTCTTGGGGAAAAAATATCTGAAACAACATGCTTTATAGCTTCGTATATATTTCGTCGAATTCCCCAAGTCAGAATAAACAATAACACACAGCCAAACCTGCTAAAAACCTCGAAATTCTCTAAAAACTCGAATGCTTTTACAAACACTACTTTTTGGGGGAAAAAGAGCGATTTTGTACTAAGAAAGGTTCTCATCGTCTTCAATATAAAAAAAAATATACTCAAAGCAAAAATTTATGTCTTAACCACTATATTACACATCATTTACGACTACTCGAGCTGTGGCACTATAACCTGCGGAATCACTAAAATATCCGAGAAAATGATAGTGGCATCCAAGCTTGGATATCTTCTGAAGGGCTGTAGAGATATCTCAGCCGCAAGAACAGGATCTTGACAAAGCTGTAAAGGAGGAAAGCAAACTATTAAAACACCCAAAGAAAAAATACAAAGAAAGTTTTTATAAATAAAACAATCTACTTGTAATACAGCAATACATAAAGAGTTATGGCATGGTGGTACTTAGTAAACACATAAAACGGGCGAATCAAACCTCAAAAAAGTCATGATGCGAGCGTAATTCACGAAATTCCGGAAGGTAGCGACCGGCCTGTCGCATGATCCATATAGGAATGTACTTCACTTCTTTCCCTCTTGCAGCGTTTAGAAGCGAATTGTTTTCTGGTTCATCAGTAGCACCTTTTATGGATTTAAACGCAAGAAAAATGCAGATCTTTACGTTTATTTCCAGGAAATGAAGATGTTGGTAGCACAAACAAATACGGAAAACGATTATGCATCATAAGTTAGTTTGGCTAAGAAAATCGCTTACACAATGCTCGTAATGAATAGCAGCATAAGAATAAGTGTGTGTGTGTGTTTCTGTGCGCATGCTTTAGTGAGGGTGTAGGATGAAAAAAAATATAGTATGATTTCGAATGGCTTAATATTTTTCAGGTACCTTTAAAACGATTTGAAAAGGCAGCAAAAGAAGTTGAAGGCTATAAAGTACGCAGTAGTATATAGCATGCAGGACGAGTTTTTACAGGTTAAAAAACCCTAAACACTGAGTATGTTTGATAAACATAAACAAACAATAATGAATTCGTTCCAGAAACTATTATGGTATTATCTTGAATTTTTTTCAGTATAAAAAAGCAAAAGTATTTCAAAAATATCCCGTAAAGCTAATAGGGGAAGCCACAAGCAGAGTTGCAGTTTAAAGGTTGCTACCTCGTCTATAAGCCTGTCGCTCTTCTCTTATGCGTCTTCGGAGAGCCTCCGAGGAAGCCATCACTTTCTGCAGTGAAAAAAAGTCGATAAAACGTATCAGTTTTTTCATAGCTTTCCGTAAAAGATTATATTAACTGTTTGGTGCAGTGGTGGGGCGCTACCTCTATACGGAACTGTGCCGAAGCAAATTTTCTGTCCATCACGATTTGCAGCTTAACCTAAAACTCGGTACCACTCAGCTAAAGCTCAGCTTAATTCTGCCCTACGCTTAAAATGAACTCATTAAAAATTTTGAGTGGAGCACATCACGCTAGCTGTGGAGCTGAAAAAATGATTCTGCAAAGAAAAATTTAGAGCATAGCCATTGGGATCGGCAAGAAATTACATATTTTCTATTAGCATCACCCAAAAAGCTTTTGTGAATCATGTGTATGTTATAATTCTTGGTAAAGCCGTTTACTAAAATAATGATTAAAATACAAATTTTAATATTTAGCTTAGTTTCTAGATATTTTATCAACATGTTAGGCCGAGTTACATTAACACTAAATGAGAAGAAACTTTTTTTATCGCACGCAAGATCCTCCCCCACTAATGCGCTCAAGAGGAACAAGGTCTGCACATTGTGTGCCACAAGATAGATTGATCTTGCTCCGCAAATACTTTTACACAAGAACTAGCGTTCCAAAATCCAATTTTTTCAGAAAATAAAACATTTCTAACTTTGTTCTTAAGAAATACAAAATGGCGATATGCTCACCAGGCACAATATAATGAGCTAAAAAGCTTCTAAAAAATGGAAAGAACAACGCAAAATATTGGAATACTAACAGATGAACAGGGGTATAGGCTTGAAAACCCTGGTGATGATACTTGAGATTCTAAAGCCGAATGCTTACGAAGAGTGGTTTCTGAAGCACCATTAGATCCACCTTCCAGCAAGGTAGAGTGACAGAGTGCATTACACCCTCCAACTAAGAAACTCTCCGACATGGCCGCACGTTGTCTAAGCGACAGGTACGTCGCTTCTGCGAAGCCCACTGCTGCTGTAGACCCAAGCGTCACCTGGAAAACCAGGGACGGTGACAGCTTCTGTTCTCTCTGTACTTCTCTAATACCTTCATAAGAAATAATGCAGGTATGGACGAAAAAATAACAAAGCAAAACGCTAGCCACGCAAGTCTTAAGGCTCCCAGTGAATGCAGTAAAGCTTAAAGATGCGCCCTCTCCGACGGAGTTACCGTCATAAGCATGGTCCTGCATGATAGCTCAAGAAAAATGGTTGAAAAAGCACACCTACACCTGAAGGCTGCGCTACGTGCCGGGGTGGTGCTATGGATTCGTCAGCATTGCTCCTTTAGTCCAAAACAAGAGTTCTCAACTTTGGTTACCGTCAAAAAAGTTGAGAGGGAGGGTCGCCGCGTCGGTTGCGACTTTCGCATGACGTTCATATGCGACAGAATGATTTGGAGAAGTTGCTGACTGACGATTATCGCAAGTCTTTTTTTTCAAGAGCAAAGGTCGGCTGGATGCGAAAGGATCAGCATTGTAGCTTGCTTTGATGTATTTTTAAACATATTATCATCTTCAATAGAAGGGACCGCAGTCAAATTGATATTTCTCTGAAGTCAGAGCACAGGGTAGGGTCAGCACACTGAGCACGGAGGCTGGCTGCATAGCTATGCGCAGCGGAATCATGTCAGCAAGCACACGCACAGGTCCTCGATTGTACCGGCACTAAGTCTACTTAGTGGAGGCTTAGGAGTATGTTACGATGAATAATCAGTAAGATAAAAATTCGCATCAGCAGCAGCGTTTGATCTTAACGATTAGTAGACTAAAGATATTCTAAATTCAAGGAAACTTTTTTTTTGTAAATGTAAGAAAAACTTGCTGCTGAGTCCATAAGAAGTCTCTCCATCCCCTTAAAATTTCTACTGCTAAACGTAAGAAAGTGTGCCATGCAGCACGCTTAGCGTTAGTGTTCAACCTTTTAATATCATCCCAACCTCAAAAATCCTTGGTTTTAGGCATGTTTTCTAGTTCATTGTAATCAAGATGACAAATCTTAATGCTGAATTTCACCAGACACCCGCAAATGCGATTAAGTACCAACTGATCTCTTCACAACACAGGTACTTTAATCAAGGCTGATGTAGCAAAGAAAAAACGAAGATTTCAGTCTGTTCGTAAACTGTAAAGCAGCGCTGGCGAAAATACCCTAGGCATAGAATCGAAAGATGGACTCCGATTAATTCAATCCTTCACATTAGCATGAAAATTGCTTTATCTGGGTGATGTTTTGAAAGGAACCTCCTTCAGTTTATTTCTTATTTTCTGGATCATCATACTATTACCCAAAACTTTACGAAGGTAACAAAGCCGTTTTTACATTAATGCTGAGGTATACTTTTTTAGGCACTTAATTAGGAAGTAAGGATCGTAATATACAAACAGTGAATGGCGTTTCTTTCCTTTTTTTACCACTGGAAGTTACAGCACCCGGGAAGTACTGTAGACGCAAGCAGCTCCCGAATAGCAAAAGTTGGATGAGTGTCAGTTGGCTTGTTGCCTTTGTGACGTCCTCGTCATGACACCGTCTCGATGAAGTGCAAGCCTATTGTGAAAACTCAAAGCTGAGCCTGCAATTTATAAAGCAAATATTTTTGAGACTGCGAAAGACAATTAGTTCGGTAATGTATACACTTACAAAAAAAATGCATATTTCTATATAAAGAATAACTTCAAACGAAATAGCGACAAGAAAATTTTGGACATTGTTTAACTTCATCTCTAATATGAAGTTTATCCTCTGCGGATGGGGTAGTAGGTTTTATCGAAGTCAATGTAGCAGCATTACGCTAATAAACACTAAATAAGCATGTAGCCATCAACAGAGTCAGCCAATAAACGTAGGAAAGCAAATTTAATTTAAAGAAATTGCTTATACACTAAGTTTACTAGGCGTATTTCGTAGGTAGCCTGAGTTTGCATTAATCTGCTCAAAGTTTACTTGTAGTTCGATCTACACCAAGATGATCCTACGCTTCAATACGTTTCTTTCCTTGCCCACTCGATGAATTTACTCAAGTGACTATACAGAGGGTCTTTTATGGGGATTTATAGGAACACCGCAGCAGCCATAAAATAAAAGTTAGTGACTAAAGCTACGCCATCTGCTGTTGAAGTCAAACAAATAAATTGCAGTCGCTAGCCATTTGTGTTGCCGAGGATATCACGAGAAAATTGGCTAAAATTCAAGAATTAAAAAAAATTGTAATGGCAAGAAAAGGTTATCTCCAAGATACCGTCGTGAGCATAGATATGAAAATATACAGACTGTCCCAAGCAATTTACGTACGATTTCACACATCCTATGCATATCAGAAATGTATTAATCGCGTTGATATTATTTTTCACAAAGTGTCAGATTGATGAAGTACTGGCAGCATAGTGGCTAGATTACTATCTGTGCATACTTTCTCTCTTCAAAAATACGACAATCCAATCATATGGACCTAATGTGGACGCTGAAGCTTGAAATTTGCAAATCATGTTGCAGTGCAGACACATCTAAGAACTACGGATATTACTAGAACAGTATGAAGATATCTGAAACTTGCGCATTGAGGCCTGGTGAGCTCATCTTATTTTATAATTATTAATATAGATATACTAGAGGATTTTCCCTCTGAAATCTGGTATCGGCGCCTTACTAGGTAATAAAGAAGGTAATTAATGCCTCTGTTGCAGCACTTCAATGTCACTGGCGAATTGCAAGACTCTTCTTCACTTATGAACGAATAACGCAAGGGAATCGTAAAAATGAATATTTTTTGTTGGGTACTTGCTGAACCTGAACACTTGAACGCCTTATTCGCATGCTCCTTCGCTAAAGTGCCGACGAAAATTTGTGTTGAACAATATTTTACCCTCAGTTTAGCAGCACTCCCGATTTATTTGGTCCCCATTTTAGAGTAGGAGCGGATAATGAAACTAACGTAAAGCTAAGATTAAGGACTCCGAGGAGAAGCGCGACAAAATTGGGACACTTTGCACCACTCTACTTCCTGCTGTCCGCATACGGGTAGGCGGCTCTCTGACATTGCAGCTTTAGGAATACATATTTTTCCTTTTAGTACTATTTTTCTTGCCGCGATATACCGGTAATGCCCTGCTTTTATATATGATTGAAAGAGTTCCTTAAACAGCCAATATGACAGACGAAACTTCGTTTTCATTACGTGCTAGTTACTCCATTGGTGAGAGATGCACAAACCTTTCCAACTTTTTATGTTTTTAAGCAAATGCATATATGTAGAAAAGAAATGCCACAGTATCTTTACTGGGATAAAATACCACCAACTAGAATAATATATTTATCGAGTGACTTGGATAGTTTCTAATATAAAAGGCACTACGTCAGCTGCAGCGATAATCAGTTTTAACTCTGAAAGCCTCCTTTATGGGGCCATCCCCCAATGATCACTCCTTTTTGCATCATTTGACAGCTTCGAATTACTGGTGACTCATATCTCTCTTGCCTGCAAGGTGTCCCCTTCACCAAGTCATTACCCACAAGATGTTAGAAAATTTTAGGATAGTGGGCCTTCATTGGACTTCTAAGCTCACCATGTGTAAGGTAGTAAAAATTTTTGCATGACCAAGGGATTTTAGAGTAAGTATCTACATACCCAATTCGGTTTAGACCCAGTATAGGTTCTTGAGATATTATAAAATAGAGTAGTAGAAGCACAAATATACAATCTTAAGGTAACGAAAAGATGGCACAGTTCGTGGATACGACGCTTCCGATGAGAAAGCCCGTGTGATTTTTTAATATAGCGCATTACCATAAATTAAAAATGACCAGACCAGTCTTTTCTTGCTACACTTTAGCTTTGAAAATTTCAAAAACATGCATGGATAAGGTAGTATTATTGCAATGTTCGGCTACTTTTTAACATATGATAGGAATGGAAGTACCAGGATACTGTCGCCACCTCTGCCATATTTAGAGTAGTATGGCCAAGAGATTGGAGCTCAAAAGTATACTGTCGTGAATGCGATTTTCCCGAATTGCATCATACAGAGATTGGAATTGCTATTTACCAAGTCAAGGGATGAGAGTATATGTGCTGTCATGTTTTCAGTTTCGTTTTAAATCTACTGCTCTGGAAATATATACATGTGTGCTTAAAATTTAAATAGAGCCATTAACTTCTTGTTATGCCTAACATCGCCGAAATCATAGATTCTCTATGCAATGCTGCTTTGATGGCTTGTATGCTGCATGCAACAGTTGTATCGACTCACTCACAAACTTATGAACCAAAAAAACAATCATCTGTTGCTAGCAAGCCTACAAGATTATATAATTTGGTGTTGGAAGCGCTTTCTAAGTTCAAAGTGTTAACTTAATATGCTGCGTACTTGGTTATACTACGATAAGAAATTTTTTATCCACAGAAAAAGCTTAGGTAGGAGTAAGGGTAGAACCATACAATAGCTAAAGCAGAGCACGGAGCACCGCGTGTTGCGACGCTCAACATAAATACTGGTTAGCCTTGCTGCTGATTTTCTGTAGTTTGCTAATCATGAGGTTTTTGATCAGGAGCTTCAGCTTTGCTGTGCTGGGAGAAGATTGGCTCTACGGGGGATGACAATTGACAAAAAATCTAGATACACCCTACGAGTCCTCATTCTTTTCCATTTGAGATTTTCTGCGTGGCTGACTGCCAATTTCTTTTTTTGGGAGACCGTGGTCTTTCTTAATAGGATCAGTGATAGTTTTTCTACCAGAGGAAGCGGTAATCTCTTCTTTTTTCAGTGAAATTGCACTGATGTCTGCTCTTCCACGCAAGAAGAGGGGTATTTCAGGAGAAGGAACAAAGGGTTCTGCAGTTATCTGTGTTATCGCGGGGTCCATGCCACTCAATATGCGCCACTCTGGAGGGAATTTCAAGGCTTCCTGGGCATTACTAAGATCACTCTCCAGCATGTCCACAATTGTTTGTTGCTCCGCTATTTTCTTTTCAAGCCTAAGAAAATATGTGGGCATTATCTCCGCTACTGATTTTTACATAGCACACTTGAAAAATTCAGTTAGGTTATCAGTATCGAAAAACCTTTTACTAACTTTCTGCAGGATAGCAACAAGCTTATTATATCACTCTGGTCCGAAACCTCGATATTGGAAAAATAATGTGCCATTTCAGAGAGACTTCGATAATTACTCCTGGAGCAAAAAACATGGCGAACAAAAAAATTTAATTCTATGTATGGTTGATTATTGGGCATAGTGCAGCAACTTTCGAAAAGGGTTGAATACTATAGTGTGATCTAGTGCTTCTCCAAAATTTTTAGTTAATAGTTATATACTTTCGGGGGGTAGCCAAGCCTGCTTGCTGCCACCATTGATTATGGCGCTTGCCCTTTGCTATGTGCTTCCAAAACTCATCCGTTTCTTTGTCGTGCGACGGAACATGGGGCTTTGAACCCTCTGATTTTCTGGGGCTGTGGAAGTTGCCCGAAGTTTCATCATGCCACAGAAATGCAGCATCTGAGTATCTGGGATTATATCTTGAATATCCTTCTACCCCGTACTTCTGCTTATTTCGTTTTGAGGGGATATTAGCTGCTGATACAGGAGGGATAAGGTGCGGCTCCGACCGGATAGTGTTGAACTGAAGTGTTGAAGCAATAGCAGAGTGAAAAGTACTCCATATTTTTCGCATGTCGTTAGCAATTCTGCCGCCGAGATTTAGAAGCAGATAAAACACCATGTGTCGTTATATCTAGCTTGCCGTAAAATGTAAGTAACTAGGCTGATGCAACTCACCTGCTGCTCTACCTCCATCCAGGGGGAATATCCAACTGCGGTTTTGTCTAGTTTTGAAAAATTTTGCTTTGATCTTGCAACTTCGACTTTCTTAGGTTCATCTCTAAAAGAGGCGAGGTGAAAAGGATAAAATATGCAGCTTTTTCATTGTAATTTATCAAACGCTAGCTACGAAGAGGAGTGAAAACCTCACCTTATTTGCTGAAAATATTACAAAAGAGTGTCTGCACAATCTTGAATGTTAGATTAACCTACAATATTGGACGCTCTAAACAATGCATACAAAATAACGATGGACTGCTAGGCTGGTAGTTGCTAAAAGGCAGTAGTGACTAGTTCATAAAATTATTGTATTATTTCAGATTAGTTAGCACCTCAACTCTGTTGCTGCAGAAGATACAGCAACTCGCGTGGGTTCCTGCAAATTTTGATCGCCTGCTGGCTTTTCGTCTGCTAAATTATGAGGCTTTTCTGCGCCCAACAAATGTATGGGACCCCAGGTTAAGAAATATCCAAAGTTTCCAGATGAAGGTTGTGATAAAGGGCTTGAGCCGGCTGATATTACTGCAGGCTGTGCCAGAGGTGCTGCTAGTACACCTATAGGTGAATTGAAGCTTCCATGGCCAGTAAAGCGCTCTGTAGCCTCCAGCGCGTTATCTCTAAATTTTCCGCAGCAGCAATGGCAAGGTACATGTCTTTCCTCAATGTACGAAGTTTGAGGTGTCGATATGCTCACTTGGGAAGCCACTCCAGGAGTATAGCTGCAATAAGTACACCTCTAATTAAAGCCGTCTGGGTGCAAAAGCTAGGTTACTGAGGTATTCGCTGATTCATTGATACAGCTCAAATTTATTACTGGTGAAAATAGGTAGTCTTACTAAGCCGTTGTGCACACTTACGTTTTGCTTCCCTTCGGAGCTACCAAGGGGATGCCTTTCGTTGTATCCTTGAATATGGGAATACTCTGAAGAAAACATATTTGTGTTAAGTTATACTTGTTTCTACCATACAGTTTATCTATGCAGATATGGCTGCATGACCACAAAGGAAGGCGAGTATTATTTGTACGCGGCCTGCCTTATCATTTCTCAGCCGGGTCACAAATCTACGATGCCTGATACATCTACATTATTGGGAAGCATATGTACCACTGGGATTTTATTGCTTTGACCATCTGAAGTGATAGATGCTACCTCCCCTTTCGCAAAAGGCTCCTTCACTGTTGCATAGGTTCCCTCTCCCTTCACAAAGGGTTCCTTCGCTTTTGCATGGGCTCCCTCTACTTTTGCAGATACTCCCTCCCCCTTCGCAGAGGCTCCTTCATGTTGTTCACTAACTTTATCACTTGGCTGTGAAACCGTCACGCTGACCCCACCTTGAGGATGCCCTGCGGGACTCTGGATATTTCCAGGTGACTTAACTACGAATTGGTTTCCGTTTTTGTGCGGCGTGTCCGTACGTGGACTTGCGGGGGAGCCTGGAACCATTGTTGCTTGCCCTTCGTCTGACGGAGCAGCTTTCTGAGGAGGTGTAAACTTCTCATATGGAACTGGAAGTTCCGTCTTTAGTGGTGGCGACGTTACAGTGGCTTTTGTGCCTGCTGCGGGAGCGCTGCGTAAGTCATCTTCATGAGAGAGGCCATCAAGTGCTGGGTATTTTGCTATCTCGGTAGGAGGCATTTTGCTCTTTGGAAGACTTTTGGGGGGTGCTTTCACATCAGAGCTCTGATAGCAATTTATGTTAGCTATTAAGTGTGCTTCTTCAAAATTTATGGCTGATAATACCTACATTACCTACTTTTCTGACTAATAAGGTTACTTGTATAATAGCAGCATTGACATCAACGATGCGGCAAAGGTACTTCAATGGGTTTCATCTAAAAAACAAATTGCTTACGGTTCAAGCAGCCCACAGGTTTACCTGTCTTGTACACGATGCTTAATGAGCTATACCTGAAGTGAAGCGGTATCCAAATTATTCTTTTCGGGAGCTTCTGATAATGGTTTAGCTGCCTCTTTCTTCATCTTTACTGATGGTTTTGGCTTTATTTTTGGCATAAGGGATTTTTTTTTTTCACCTTCCTGGTTTGAGCTCTCCATAACTATTGGCAGTGATACAAGGGGGTACTTTATTCGACTGCGTTCAAGGAGCTTTCTGAAATCCAGGACTATTCTTCACCAGAGGCTCCCAGAGGATTTTTTCTTAGAATTATGGCTTTCTTAAATTTGTTTTCCAATTCGTTACGTTTTGCCTTGTTTGCTAGATTATAACTTCGTTTTCGATAGTTCTTCAGAAAGGTTCTATGGCTTCAACTTAATCCTTGCGTCAAGTCTCTCGTGCTCTAAGGTTTCTCAAAAAAGGTAAAGCAGTAACTGGATTAGTTTTCTGTAGCTGTTATCACCAAGAATATCTCAATTGTTTTTGCGGTAACCCCTTTCTTTTTTGGTGTTCTAAACTCGATTTTCCCCCTGGCGTGGTTTTTTGTCAGTATATGACATAAGCCCTAGATGCTATCAAAACGCTGGTTAGTCTGTTAAGAGTCATACGAACTAAGCAAACCTAAGTATGTAGCTGGCTGCAAGCAACCCTTTAAATAGATTTGTGGCTTTTATTGTAGATAGTGCTTTGTTAACCAAGTGTGGAAGTTTTGTAGCCATAAACTTATTAATTGGGATCATATTTACTCATGAGCTATTTATTTTCCTGCTGAAAAAATGACTGGAAAGCTGCCGTAGCCGTGACTTGTATCAAGGAGGCATGAAATTTTTCGTCGTCCCCGTATGGATCCTTACCCCGGGTTTACATTTCGCATGTGATACGGATTGAACGCGACTGAATAGTAGGCACAATCATGGTATATATACCTAGGTGCTTGTGAGCGCACATCATGCGTAAACGGCAGGTAACCCGTGATTGCCGCTTGTTAGGCACTCGCTTAATTTGTTAGTAAAAGCTTCTCAATCCGCATCCCCATGGCTTTAATTATGATATCTACCAAGGATAGCATTAATCCCTTAAACAGAACTTAGGAAAGTTTCGGCAAAATTTTCAGGACAAAAAAATTGCTTGCTACTTGCTTGTTCAGTTGCTGCTAGGCATATGAAGTGCATAGATAACTGATTAATTCTGTTTCATTTAGCCGTCCATGGCGCCCTAGTTTCGATGAATAACCTAGGTCAGTGCGTTACTATCATAGTATTGTCAATAGCAGTTCAGGGTTTATTGGATTCAAAACATAATAACCCCCGATGTTAGTTTAATAAGGGTTGTATTTGCGATGAGCTTGCTGTGCTTAAGAATAAAGAGTGGAGCATATCCGCGCTTTAACGTAGCCTCTGCACGCGGAAAAAAATGTCCTTGCAGCGGGGGGTTTCACTGCAAAGGATGTGCTTAATACTTTTGCGTTCATACGTTCATAAGGAAGCGGCTCCCAGTAGTATAATACGACGCGCGTGAAAGGTGGTATTATACAAATATTCATTTCCCCATGCGTTGGGCAGAAAAAGCGTGAAATTCGCTGCGGTGCGAGCAAAGTTGTAAACGCTGAATTTCATAGCCAGAATAATGCGCTTACATGGTCGAATGTTGCTTTGATCCCTCAGTGGTGGCTTTCCCTGGGAAATTTATATTTTTAGCATATTCGCGGATTGATCGAATTTATGTACAACTAATTTCGCTTTCAAGCCATAGGGGGGGATAGTTTACTACCTCGAAATACTTTGTAAGGCCATGTTTGTGGTATGCCTTAGACGCTAGACAGTTCTTTATGCGATACTGTTTGACCGTAGTACTTTTAAAGAACTGAAACTGAAGCTTAGTTTACGAGAAAATGTAATCTTTACCATATCCCAATTGATTATCTTTCATAGTAGCGAATGACTGATTTTATCGTCAGCACGCTGGCCTATGCATCAATTTTCTAAAACAGAGGAAAAGGTGCCTAATTGCCGGGCGAAAAGTGAGATTTGAAGTAAGTGATCTTATGATAAGGAGACATGACGACTTAGTTTCAAGGTTGTTCATCTGCAGAATTTGGCAAAAGTTTCTACGCCTTTTTGTGTCTTTAAAAAATGATCGCGATTATTCGATTGGATGCTCTGTCCAAATATGTAGAAAGTGCGATTGTTTGCTAAAGCTTGTGCTAAAATTTCGGCGACCTGTTATAGCTCACACGTCTTGCCTAGGCAAAGGTGGCAGTATCGAAGCTAATTCGTTAATTTTAAAGCTTATAAAACATTCATCATAGTTCCTTCTCAAGAAATTTTACGGAGCCTTCTAGCTATTTTGCGTAGGAGCGAATAACGAATTTGGGTACACCTCTAAAAACTTTACTGCACTAATAGAAGTGCTTGATACTTTTCTCACGTAATACTGACATATTATTGTTAAAGAAATACTTAAAAGCAGTTAATTCTTTATAACCGCACTCCAAAGAAAATTCTAATGATTTGAAAGGCGGGGCCTTTGATGCTTCACATTTACTTTTGCAATTTTACTCCTAGCGAACCAAATTGTACGCGGGAGTTACTTTTTTTCCTTGAGTGTGATAGCTTCAAGATTAATACACTCCGCTGTAGCCAGCACAGCAGGTGCGACGAATAACTGCAATCTTTAGTACAGAAACAGAGGCTATAAAACCAGACACTAAAATTACTGCCTTTTCATATAAGTGTGAAGCTTCTCTTTATTGTGGCTTATGAATCAGACTGAAAATGACAGACATAAACATCAAGTTAGTTTTTGCGCTTCGAATATACTTCCCTTTGACGATAAGGTATATTTGGGAAATAGCTTGGTGGCAGTGATAAAATATCTGGGGCAATCCAGAGATAGCCTTTTCTATCAAAGAAAATATTCCCACCATGTTTAGCGAAATGGTACAACTCTCTAGAGTTTCTTCTGCTAAACTACCCACGTGATGGAATTTTTTGGCAGCCTCATAAAAATAATTGAAGCCTTCAAAGCGAAAACTTGTCACGTCTGCTAGGATGTACAATAGCATTGCCTGGTATTCTGCGCTCCAATTTTCTCCATATAAAGGAAGAAATAGCATTGCAGTTCATACCTCAGGATTTTTCAAGCGATGATTTATTTCGTTCCATATATTAAAGCAAATTAGCTCAACGATAGTAAAAGAAAGTTTCGCCAATCGATTCAGCTACCGGAAAATTGTGGATTCGCTGTCGTATGCATGTGACTTTCCGGTTGGTTCGTGTCCAAAAACAGTTTTTCGGACTACCTTTTCATAAATTTATCCTATACTCGCTATGTTCCATCAGCTCATCACCTTGGTATTTTCATAAGATACCCACGAACACAGCAAATTTCAAAAATTTGAAGCAAATAGGGAAAACATGTTTACACGTTAGTTTTTTCCCTTCCAGTGCACAATAATTGACTCAACTAGTAGAGCAAACTTGCCTCATTATTTTGACTTCTGACAGCGGTAAAAAATTATATCATACGCACAATCTACTTTAGTACCGCTTGAAAGCTCCAAAACAGCGCTATTCTAAAAAGATTTCATTGTCTGCATTTATGCTGCAGTGATAGCGCTGGGGAACTTCACAGCGTTATCAAGATAATCTCAAGCAAAGATGCTTTTGGCCCGCCACGCAGGAAGTGGAGCGTACTTCTCAGGATCTTCAATTAATCAAACGCAGTAATCATACTAGAGTTACTATCAAAAGCAATAAAACTTTAGTCAGCGATGTATTCTAACTTTAATTATGGAGATATATGAAGTGTAGATAGGTATATTGTATCTTCTAACTTGTTATCCATGCATAACTTTAAACTGAGAGCTTTCTTCCTAATGGTTTCTAGCTTCCTTTTAAGTTGCGGGGCCGGTGGGAAGCTTCTATGGAATATTACAACGACTAACCCACTCAGATCCGGCTAAACAACTTGTGACTAGTTACCCCAAATTTTCCACGATCAGGAGGGGGGTGAGAGCATCCGCCTGGCCTCGGCACCTGCTACTTTTATGTGGTTCCGATGATAATACATGCAGCCACGGAGTTTGGCTGGCAAAGTTTGGCGCCATCGGGAGCGCTTCACTAATGTCAGGGAAGTGATGCTGTTAACTTTCAGGGCCCCACGATAAAATTTCCACGTGTGCTATTTCACCCCCAAACCAGAAGTATTCTCTCTTTGCGACTACTAAAAAATCGTTTCACTTATTTTTTTTTGGTGGGAAGTAGGCTTTCTTGCACGCGTGTGATGCATACGACTGAGGGTAAAATTATTGTACAAGCTACCGCGCTGTATATGCATTCGTCTAGTTCGCAGTCTCGCTAAGGTTATGTGCTGAATTGATCGCCGGATAACAGTGAAAGCGAGTGTGGTTCCGTCTACCTTAGCCTGTAAAATAAATTATATCCCTCGGCAACGTCTGAGGAATTCGCTTAGAAGCACCCCCCTTTTTTTTCAGATCTTCCTTACAATTTGGATGTAAAATTTTGGTGCCGGGATTTCGTTGTCAGCTCTCTGGCTCTATAACTTTTTCTTGCCGGTATCGCTTGATATATTTTGCATCTGACTTGCCACACATATCAATATGATTGAGGTTGAGGTGTCCAGAACATACGATGGTGTATCGGCGGAGACTTGCCCGGCCATGTCGTTTGAATTTTCCGGCGTGCATCTGGCGAAGGATCCAAAGCTGGAAAGCGCCTTGCTGCATCAAAGCGTTAGCGTGAAGGATGAAGAGGATGTAAAAAATATCACGAATGAGACTAATGTTAGCACCGCTGCTTCGTGTGGTACTGCGACGCCTCCCAGTCAAGATTCTGCGGAAACTTTAGGGATTAAGGAACAAAATTATTTGGAAGATTTAGCCTTAGGTTTTGATGAACTATGCTTGTCAGCGCACGATCCCGTTGGCGAAACACAGGCTTCTAAATGTAAGTGGTTGCGTAGCCCTTGGTGGTTTTTGAGCTGTTTTTTTTATGCAGCTTATCCTGTTTATAAAAGCCGCATAGTTTCCTATAAGCATAGGCTGGACTGATTAACAGTAAATAAGTCGTGATAAGTGCGTTGTTTACCGGTAGACTTGTTGAATTAGTAGCATACTGTGCGTCAAGAGATAATTTTTGCTGTAAAGCTTTACGTTTCATGCATGTCATGTCGTGCTTCCTGAAGTTTTCACTTCGATAGCGCTCACTTCTTCCTGCTGCGGTGGGAAAATTTTTTTTTGACTTTTTTCACCTCTTGGCAGCATAGCTTATTTTTTTTTTCAATTCTTATGTCGGCTCATTAGGTTAATTTTTGTACAATACCTAGCTGATACAGTTGGGCGCTTTGCGCAGCCTTTTTCCAAGTTAAGGATAGAAGATATATACTGTTCTTGGCTGTTATTTTTATGGTGGAATTCACCGAGCATTCGAATGCCTGAAATAGAGAATTCAATTTGTTTCATCGTAATGTATTTTGCTTCTCTTTATTTGATTTTCGTAGCTTTGGCGCTATTTAATCCAGTGCCTCTACTTTTAATCTTGCTTTTAGCTTTATCCAAGGGCGAATTCCATAAAGAGACACCGCTTATCTTGAAGAATTCTCCCGCTTCCCAAAAAGTTAGTCTAATGCTTGAAGTTGGATCAAATTTCGCGATTCCCGCTTGTTAATATTTGTGATATAATACTTTATAGTAATGCGCTGCTTTTAGTTTTTAAAAGGTAATTAGATTGATGCGTAGAAATTTTTTTTCGTGAGATTGGACGCTATTTTTGATAGCTTTGTGGAGTATCTCTGATTATGAAGATATCCTTCGTAGAGGCCAGCAGGCTAGCCTCTATTTCTGCTTTCCGCAACCTTTAAATCAGTAATCCTTGGAATCCTGGCAGAAATGACTATAGTACTACTTTTATTGTAACTGACTTTGGATAGCCGGATAATTTACCGGTTTATCTGCAAGCCTGTATTCACTAGTAATATATTCTTCCTAATTAAGGCAGCGTCTTCAATCACATCCTGATTTTTTCTAGGTTTACCTCTAGTTTGAATATTTGCTAACCAGTTCTATGACAATTCCAGTCTCGAAGCCTTGTTTGGTTAGATCCAGCCAAAATTTTGAAAATATATTCATTCATGCCAGCGGTGGTTGTAGTTTAAACCTGTAGCAGAGACCGGAAATCGAATGAAGTTCGTGAACTCGCTGTAAAATTGAACAAAAATGCGGTGCAATTTTATTTCCTTATAAAATTTTTGTTGTTTTCAGGATTATATTGAGGATGACTATGAGTATGCCATTTTCACCCAGGAGCTTATAAAGTCTTTGTGGCTTCTTCTTTATTACGCTCCTCCTACAATAGCGTTCTTTTTTACGCTTTTGCTGTTGACTATTCCTTTTTTCTGTAGCCTTCTAATTCTCCTCGTCTCGGCCTCTCCTGTAAGTGGGTTGTACACCTCAGTAGAGCTGCTAGTATCCAATAAATCATCTGTTGCCTGTATTAATGCTGGGTGCCATTTGATACTTGCTGCTTATTTTTGAATGCATTAGCGAATATTTTTTGTTTATTTTTCCAGGATTTACTTTCTTTTTTGGACTGTGATTTAACTTTTCAGAGTGATTTTCTTTTTGTGTCACTGAGAGTTTCGAATAATTTTTTTATCGAAGCTTCTTTTTGCTAGAGTTTTATAGATTTCAGAGCTTATAAAAAAATGAATAATTTGCGTTCAAAAGCTTGAAATTATTTGAGTCTGATATTGTTTTTTCAGTTTATAGCTTCAAATTATGTGTTTAAAACAGGTCTTGTCTCTATTTCCAGCGATTTCGTGTACCATGATTCCTATAGTACTTCCATTTTATAAGGTATGGCCAATTTTTAGAACAATCAATTTTTTTAGGTAGTAGTGTATTGCCTTGGAGTTATCACAAAAAGCCGTGGGTATTTTTCTTCAGATTTAATTGGAAAGTAAAAAAGAGTTTGTTTTATAGACTATTTTAACTCTGTTCAATGCCGCGTAGTGACCTTTGGGGGATAATTTGGTATTTTCACTATTTTTGGTTGTTTTTTCTTGAGAAAAGACATTGTGACTGCTGCGTAGCCACATTTTGCCACAAGTTTAGGAGACCATCTTTTCAAGCACTGTAGAAATTTGGGCCATTCATGGTTTTAATGCCAAGTTTTTGATAAAAGTTTCATGCTTTTTCTTGGATGCTCTAGTTTAAAAAAATGTACACTCCCGTAAGTTTGCTTCAATTTGACTTATTCGATATTTTTTGAGTGAAATCCAGCGCCGCGCCGCTCATTTCGTGCTTTTTTTGATTAGTGTTCCCGGGCTGCGAAATTGAAGTGAATAATCTATCTAGTAAAGCTGTTCGTTGCTTACTTTTTCCTGAAATTTTAAGGCACGGGAAATCTTTAGCTTATAAATATCCATAGTTTTTTCAAGATAGAATTTATCTGAACTTTGCTTTTAGTTTGCCCTTGTGTACGAAAATCTTTTAAAAAGCTCGACGATGCTTTTGGTTTTCTTACAATTTTTTTTTGTAAATCTCTTTATTTCAGACTAGCAAAGGGCTGCTTCGACATAAAAATTTTATCATCGCTATTTCCCTCTTCTTGATGCCTATCATCTGGATGATCTGCATCTCTCTTGTCGCCTTCTCAATTCTTTGCCAGATGTTTATTGTCCCGTTCCTCTTACTCACTCTGCCGATTCTTCTTATCCTATCCTTGCCGAGCATAGTGAGTGGGGATTGGTGGAACACGAAATTCATGAAAGGATATTTAAACTCCTTTATCATTAATTTGACAGTATTACAAGTGGAATTTCTTTGTTTTTATGTTTTCATCCAAAATTTTTTTTTCGAAATGCCTACGAACATTCTGATGAGGCGTGTTCTTGTAATATAAAACGGTTTCCCAGTTTGATTGGAGATTCACACACATGGATTGGTGACGATTCTAGTATTTTCAAGATTTTTTAGCAGCAGGGTTATTATCACAGATTTTATGAACAAAATGTGAAAAGTACTTTTTAATAGTCACTGATAATATGGTTTCTATGTTTTGTAAAAATAGTTTGATTTGGGAGGTAATTCTTACGCTCATCAATTTATTTTATGGATACTCCAAAGCTGCCGAAAATATGTTCTTCAAGGGCTTTATTGCCATAGCTTATAAGGTGACGCTTTTTAAATCTTTGCTACAACATGGTTAGCATTGAAAGGGACTGTTGCCTTTCATACCTTGCTAAATGCTGCTATGTATTATACTTTACGGTTTCTATTACTTTTTTGATGCTGAAATAGGCTATCCTCTCTAGGCATATATAAAAATGGTATAATCGTATTCCTTGGCCCGCTACATTAATTTTGTGCACTTGAAAACATTCAATGCAGGCATTAGTAAAAAATAATGATGATAGTAAAGAATAATCATGTCAGAAAAGTAAAGCAACAAATATTGCCTGCAGTGCATTTTTTAGAATTTGGGCCTGTCAATAAATCTCCTTTAAATGCTGAACCTGCGGTGAATGCACCGAGGATTGTGATGAACTACGCATAGCGTGAGGGTTGTGAAGTTTTTGAAAGCACTTTCATTTTTTGTTAGTTTATTTTGAGCGTTTATGGTTTCAACTTTATTTCGCGTGCTGTGTTTACCACTCCGATGTTTTAACTCCTTTTCTATTAAAATTCGTCTTCCATAGCAAGTGGTGTGAGTGATAATCTAAAAGCGAGTTAAAAGAGGATGTAGTACTTTGTTTTTATAGTAGTATAGTCTTTGCAGTATCTTATCCCAGTTTGCGTATCCCTATGCCTCTTCTAATTGCTTTTGCAGGCGACAGTAAACTTTGTTTTGGGAAGCTTGTTTCTGCTATATTTTTCGGCGGTAAGTTTTTAATTATGATTTTATCCACTGAAAGCATGATATAGCGCTATGTATTTTAAGATGCAGCTATGCGGAATGTTGAAATTAGGTTAATGGGTTTGCTTTTTAAGAGGTTTTCGATCTCGCATTTTTATGCGGGAGAGGTGGAGAGGGGATTTTCAAGTCTACAAGCAAGTGTGCTTTATATATTATGCATGCAGCGACGTTGTCGCGGAAGTTTTGATGCTTCTCGCAGTTTTGTTTGATATGGGCTACTATTTTTTTTTGAGATTCTGATGCGGAAATTGCTCTTACGCGCCGTTGAAAGGTATTGAGGCTAATGAGCGCTTTGGTTGCAAGAGTTTCTACGACTATGAGGGTCATCGGATTCTTGACTTCTTGGAGAAATTTGTCTTGATGCTTGTGTCCCATAGTGGCAAGCAAGGGTTTTACTGTAGATCAACGTTCTCTACGGTACATGCAGTCTTCTTAACTTTATTTCTTTTGAAGCTTAAAGTATTCATTCTATTTGAGGTTTAAACCCGTACAAAAAAATAAAATTTTTTGCACCGGCCCAAGCCTTTGTTGAATTTTCTGCTTTAGTACTGATTTTTCACGCTGCTAACGCGTGATATACGTTGTATTCCTTACTTAGGCGTCGCAGCGAATTATAACTGCTACAAGGCGTATCATATTTGGAGTTGCTAAGGCAAGCTTTAGTGCACTTGCTTATTTATTGACCCCCTCGTTCCTTAGGAAGTCAAGGGCACCTAATTCTGCCCTATAAACTGAAGAGGATAGTTCCTTTTTTTACATGAATAATATTATGGCATTTCAGCAATGCTATGTGTGTCTGCCACCTATTTGAAACCAACGCGATTTTGGTCTGCTGGTTGGAAAGCCGTATCCAATTTCTTGCTGATGGTGTAGATGCTCATATATTATTGTATTTGTGCGATAAACTTAATCGTGGACTTGCCAAGTGGTATTGTATTTCATCATCCAACGTGAAATCTGAAGTATGATTTCATACTGCAAGCATTTTTAAATAAGCCTAGTCTCATACGGAGATAGGTGAATTCAAGGAGGCTTATGCCATTTTTCACCCTGTCGGTACTTAGCTGCCGCTTTACATGTGTACCTCGGAATGCCTTAAATCGCCGATTTAGATAGCTAAATTTTTTTGCCATTTCCAGTGGGCTGTAGGAAAGTTAAACAACTTAGTTGATCGAAGGGTTTCGGCTCTGAGAAGTATAGAGGGCAGCTCCGTATTTAACGAAGCTGAGTCTCGGGGTGTAGCAGGCGCACCTGCTCTTTCCTGTCTTGAACTTTGTTTCTCCCACAATACCATGATAACTGGTCGTAAAGCCTTTTTTTTTAAACTGTCGGACCGCAGTTCCTTCCAAGTGCCTAATTGCGTGCTTGCATAGTTGTAAGTACGCCAACATCATAATCCCGTAATTGGCGTTCTTGCCCTTTGTACAGAGTGAAGTAGAATCTTCAATATTGAACGTAGTGTTATTTAACCTCCAAAGATCATGGAGGCTGGCTCCCAGATATCTTATGATTTATATTTGTATTTAAGCTTCCTGCGAAGTGAAACTTCTCAAAATAGAGTTTTTTTTGGATTGAGCGCACGGATAAAAGTTTGAACTTAACCTTTTAATATGCTAACTTTGTGCATGAATGATAGTTGCATATAGCAACCTGCAGCAACGCTGAATAATTTTATGTATTGTTTCCGGAAGGAATATGTTCATATTGGGCTTCTTTGGTCTAGCCCAAGCAGATAAGGGACGACTTCGTGCATATCCCAGTTTTCCTGTTATGTTCTGAAATATATGGGGGACAAGGTGGATGGTATTTTTACTTTAGAATTCTATGATGTAAACTCTCTAGTACTTCATCAGTCCACTGCAATCAACTCAGCTTCCTCCATTGTTCGAATAAACGATGTGCAGCTTGCGGTTAAAGTCGATTAGTATTTTATTAAAATTGTGACCTGCGCCTTTTTTACCGCTGACGAACCTATACGAAACTCCGCATTTACTGGTTCCTAAACTAGATTTTTTGGGCCCTAGATGTGTTCAGATGGTCACTATGTGGCAAGCGTATCATGAGGCTTTGACGAAGTTATAAAGCAAAAAGCACCTAAATATAATGGCGCACAAAATCTAAGGTAGGGCGCTTTCTGGCTATCAGCATCTCGTAGCATTCTCCACCAAATAAATAAAGGGATAGCCTTCGGCCCCTGGTAAAATTCATAGTCAACAAAAAATGCGTGGCCGCTTATAGGTGTGGCAACACCTTGCCAAGCAGCTTTATGCTGTTCTACTTCAATTGCCGTGTCTTAACGATGAAGAGGGCAAAAATATACTGATTTAGGAGGAAAATTAGAGTCTTAAGACAAATAAGTGCCGTCGTTGGTAAGCAATATGTTTGAGTATACCAAGCGTAATTGGCTCCGTGCTTTGAAGACTACGGAATATGCCTAATTTCTAGACATTAGAGGAGGAAAAAGAAACAAGCAAAACTACCATGCGTTGGGAAAACGCATTTTTCTCAGTTGCATAATCAGCGCAGAAGCTGGACTTATCGTGTAGACTCTTTCTCTCAATGGAGAAGAGGAAGCTCAAGAATAGTAATCCACGACCGTACAGTAATTGTAACAATTTTAATACGTTGCAATCCAAAGCTCTGCGGGCTGCTTTGTACAGTATTGGAACCATGATTCTGCAGCAGAAATTAGCCGATTGAGAGAATTCATTGCAAAGTGGATTACTGGTAGACAAGGCGTAGCATAACTTGAAAGTGAGCAGTAATTGGCCTGTCAACCATGCCACGGCAAAGGGTGTGGAGGCATGTGATTCAGTAAAAATATCGAACGCGGTTAACCAGAAAAGCGATTAATCAGCCGTGATTTGTAGGCTACACGTAATCGCACACCAATCGCCATGTTATACAACATCATAGCAACAGTGATACATCGGTCTTGCCAGCTAATAAAGCAAAAAAGCATCACTTACTCATTATACCTCTACCAAAGCTCAGCTAAGTCCGTGTTTAACTCCATATTACAGCGGACAATTAAAACATTCAAAGTTTGCAATTATCTATCCTAAAATTATAAGCTATGCGGAAATCTTCCTAACACATTCCGGCAAAAAAAATTAAGGCAGGGTGCACGCATTTTACTACTTGGATGCCACAAAATTACCAAGAACGTCTACAGAGAAGCTTCAATTCCTCCCTGGTATATTTCATTTTCCTCCCTTTTGGCGATTAAAATAATGAAATTCAGGGAGTTGATTTCAAGCAATAAGGCTTGATTTATGAATAATACATGAAAAAAGCAATCGAAAAATTACAGCATGCAGCACATAAAGAGTATTTTCCGCTAATCTCAAGCTTGTTTGCGAATTTCAGTTATCCTTGGTCATCATTAGTGCTTTACAACTCAAATAAAATATGCGTTAAACTGATTTGGATAAATGCGAGGTAAACATATCATACAAGCGCCGAATAAGACGAAGGGGCGCATGGTAGACAGTAAACTGCTTCAAAGATTCCTCATAAAGCAAAGAGCAAGCTTTATCACAGTACGCTCTTGCAAAAAAAGCACCAATTTAAGATTTTATGGGTACCAAATCAACGGAGTCGCAGGTTTCTTCAGGTAATGAGCCCTTGTAAAACTCCCTATAATGACGCGAGTTGCCATATAGAGGACATGGCTTAATCAAGTCATTTCATACACTTCATCAAGATTTCGATACCTTGTAGCCGGTACCACCGCATGCAAGGCAAAGAACACACACGCCAGATACTCCCATTCGACTATGCCTTCAACATGGCCAACAATTGAGCGAAGAGCGAACAGTCTTTGTTCAGCTAGAGTAGCTTTTAAAGGAAAAGAAGGATTTAGCTGATATTTCTTCCACAGCAGTTATAACACAAAATTCAGTGCATTATCTGCCTATAGAAACAATGCGTACGTCAGCACATTACGTAGCAACAAAGAACTCAATGACTTAACAAAAATATCATGAGAAGATCTCATAATCCATCATATTATGCAATACTTAAAAAATAGCACGTTAATCGGTACCGTAGCTTTCATCAGCTAGCAAGTTACGATCGTGAGAATACACACAATTTTCACCCCTGGTACATTTTCCGCGCAAGAAAAAGCTACAAAGATTCATCTTTGTTTCTGGTATGCAGTTGTGAGAAAATTTACATCTATCACCCTCCCTGCATTGACCAGATCTGAAGAAAAATCTACAGATTGGAGTTTCAACCGCTGAAGGGAGGGACTTTTCCAATTCTACAGATGAAGTTTCGATTCCCAAATTTTTTTTATTTTTTCCCCATTTCCTTTGCCGCTGCTGAATTTTAACCCACTGCTGATAACGCCTCTCTGTTCCTTCCTTCGAACGATTTTGGCGAGACTTTTTCGAAATTTTGCTTCCTTCAATGCTGTCCTCCTGTGGCTTACGGGCCTCAGTCATAGAAGAAATAGGGCGAGCCGCAATTAAAACATTTAGAAATTGTTCGATATCATTTTGAGCATGCAATGCATTTGAGCTGATTATCTGCGTAGGTGCCGGCTGAATTTGCAAGTCCGGGTTCGTGGGAACAAATGCATTATGAGTAGTAACTTCGGCTGCCAATGTAGTGCCAGCCTCTTTTCCAGTGACTTCGCTGCTATACTTAAAATTGCTCTCCAAATTCGAGTTGGGATTTATGTTCTCAGCCTGAAAAATATTACTAACAACTCCAAAACTTGTCACACTGCTATCTTCAACAGTGACTACACTGCAGCTAATGTCTTTAACTTTATTTTCACAGTCATTCTCTCCTATTGATTGAACGATATCTTCAGTATCAGTGCTACTTTCAATCATTAAAAAAGGGTAGCACTTCTCACTGTCTTCCAGCGGGATTGATAGGCAAGTTGCGCCTTCCTTTTCATCGGTTGGTGAATCGTACATTTGCGGGCGCTCGCTAGGTAATACGAGAGAATTTCTAGTATTAGTTGTACCACCATGGGCTGCACAAGATGAGTTGGCTAAAGTTGAACTATATATGTTTTTCTCTTTACTTGATACATGGCCTTCTCGAATGCTTCCCAAAACCTCTGCAAAATGCGGTTCATTATCAGTTTCATCATTTAAGGGCTCAGTTTGTCCTAATGAAATATATGAGGTAGGGTAAACAACGCCGCTAGCAACCGAATTCTTGCAAATATCTTCGGAAATGCCAGTATCAGAATCGCTGTATGGGTGCAAGCTTCTAGATGAAGCGAGCAAAGGCTCAAAAAAAGAGGTAGAAGTAGACAATAAGGAGTAACTTGCTTTCTGACATTCAGAACAGTCCATGACATTATCTAAAGGAAAGTGAATATTAGAAGAGCTCGAAAATGCCTGAGTCATACTAGTAATAGCAGTGGCATACGGAATACAAGAAGACTTGTAACTATTAATGTCAGTAAAATCACATCCTTTTACTGGTTTATCCAGAGAATCCCAGCTCAACTCATTAGACGTTGAAGTATAGCTAAAAGGAGATAAGCTACTGCGGCATTCTTGAGAAGATAAGCTATATTTCGCCTCAGCAAAATCAGCTTCCTTAAGAATTTGAACAGGGTCTGTCACCAAGTCACCTTGCGGTAAATGCGATGTCGTGTGCCCCAAGTGCAACTCTGTACCTAGTTGCTTAGGTGACAAACTCTTTAGTAGTGACAAAACCGCAGCCTCTAAAATATTTTCCACAAGGTTCATATGACTAGGAATTTTTAAATGATCCATATTAATTGTGCTATACTGAAAGCACCGGGTGTTGTCTATAGCGTTCCCGCAGGAACTTGAAGGCAATGCCTCTGCCATTGAATCCCGAGGATCATTGCCGTATTCCCGGCCACCTTTGTGCCTGTGAATCAAACGATTCAAGACCGTATAGGCAGATTTAAAAAGATGTGATTCCGGAGACCCCCTGGAGATATCCTTCGCGGTGGGAAAAAAATTCTGCATTTGCATTGCTAGTGGCGCCCTAAGGAATCGTTTAGGAGGTGGCTGTTCAAAATTACCAGGAGTAACGGAGGTATTACTATCCTCCTGGAAAAATTCGGGGCCACGATACCTCTTCGCATGGTATGGTGACGCCCCCAAAAAAAAGGATGACCCCATTATTCACAAACCTTAAACACGGAGAATATTCCATGGAGCGGCCTGGGCAGCAAGCGAATACGCCTTGTCACAAAATACCAGCGGTATTCGAGGATGCGGGGCTCAAAGGCAGGAAGTTTAGTTTCTATTTTCTCAATATGAAATCGCATTCATTTGAAAATACCAAACCAAGAAAAGTACACCAGAGGCAAAAGCTGCTTCGAACAAAAAGCGCATAACTGTGTACACTTAACCGTAACAAGAACGAGCAAACTAAGTGAAATATTCCCAGATAGTCTGTCCTCCCAAAAATCCAAGCACACCCGTAATACCATGTAGATGCTTTCAATAATTTAAGCTCTACAAAACTACTTTAAGCTACGAAAAATTTGAGAACTCGTTCGTCTAGAAAATTTTCAAACCTTACATCTGAACAACGACGCATCCAACGCATTCCAACTAAAAACACTCATTGACGAAGCGACATCTCTGGGGTTGCACTATTTATAAGGATTTACAAGCGTGGAAGGCGTAAGCCAGGAATCAACTCTCATCGGGCATCTTAGCATTCAGCGCTGAAACACCTCGACGCATTGTCTGGATGCTCCAAGTGAACTTCAACTATGCTCCCATCCTACGACTTAAAAAAATAAATGAAACCACAGGTAGCAGGCTCATGAAAGTCTAACTACACAGGTTTTGTCCTAGGAAAAGTCACTTGCATGAGCTACGTTGTGGGTTCAAGTTCCAAAGAATACCGACGAGAGACGAGCCATGCTAAAACACCGTGGAATTTTCAGGAAGCCCCGTAGACTACAAGCAATGGCCTTAGAAACGTCTTCACTGCCCAACTTGATGCAAAAAAGTAAGATAGGCTTCAAAAGTGATTCATGAATAAATATAAGTCAGGGGTGCAGTAAGCACATTATATGAAGCAATCCACATGATGTATGGAATCAAACGAAGCTTGCATGCGCACCGCGGAATTTACTTTGCTTAACACATTCATTGATATCGCCTATTGATGAAAAGTACGAACGGTAACATATGGTTGTACTTCGAAGCAAACTTTGAAGCATGCAATAATAATTCCAACTCACGCTCGAGCGCCACGGAAAAGAGCAAAATGTAAGCAATACAACTTTTGGTCAGGGCAAAAGTTAAATGAGGCACAGATCATGCACGTCACTGCACGCCACCGCTCAAGGTATTCGGTTTAAGGTACAAAAAATTTCCGAAGCCGGTGCGGTGCCACAGCGGTCAGAAATGAGATGCTGCTTGCAACCACGTGTCGCGCTAAGACAACCCGCTTTTTAGTTGAAACATTACAAGCTTGAAAGACCCGTATGACATTCTAGTTCAAACTTACAAACTTTATCAAACAATCCCTGGTATTGCGTTGATTGCGGGGTTCTTCACGGCTCGATGATTCAGAGATAGAAACATCTTATTAAAGAGTTGGTGGTGTCTTCAGACCATAGGTGTGTTTAGCGAAAAACCTACCAAAAGTTTGCCGCAGGAAATACCCATAATTTTAACGAGCCACGCGAATAGCTCTGATCTGATGATGGCATTAAGCTTACCTACTTAAAACATCAAACTATTGGATATAGCTTGAGTCTCTACATAGAGTATTAGAGCTTTTTCAGTCGTAGTCTTGCCCTCACATATGAGCAATGATCGCCAGTTGCAGAAGTTCTACATCTCCAAGAATTTGCCTGCTATAGCTAATGCCCAGACAGAAGCCGATCCCTGCAGCGGCTTCTCTTCGCAAGGAGTGACACTAGTTGCGCATCGTGTTAGTTGGTGGCAGAGGAACACATGGGCCTGGCATATTTTGCCATGATTTGACCATTTCAAGCTATACGTATCTGTCAAATACAGCTATAATGCACAATTTTCAATTTTTTTGTGGTGCCCCCCAAGTTGCCACTGCTCAGTAATTGTTGCTAGTTAGTAAGACTACGTCTTATTCCACCAGAATACCCATGGGAGAGTTAAGCAAAAAATCAGCAACCCACATGCACCACTTAATATGTTAGCCGAAGCTGAAGGCAAAAAATAGTCACCACGCATTTTGAATGAGCCAATTTAGCTTGTTTATACATGCCGTGATTCGGCATCACAAGGCACAATTCATAGCAAGAGCCTCCCGAAAAATCGCCTCGGAATAAAGTCGGTTAACAAAGCCACACTGAATACTCGTGGTATGAGAGGTGGCACTGTTGCATTATCGTTTCAGAGCGCACCATCGAAAGGACTGATGCACTCAGTCACCCGAGGGGGCGCTAAACTGCAACTCAGGCGTGCAATGACTTCACTGTAAATGGCATCCTACTATTGTATGCGGTACCCATTAGTTCTACAGTCATCATTTTCCGATTTCCAAGATATGGCAAAACCATGGAACACGTTTGTATACCGGTAGACTCTGGCTCAGTGAATGCCAAATGGGGATGAGGAAAAGTGGGAGTTTTCCTTCAAACTAGATCGCTGGAATACAGAGAAAATTAGCTGATTTGAACGATATTAGCGGTATTACAGCAAAATTGATATCTGCACTCGTATCGTTATACTTTAGAGGGGATTCTTCAGGACAATTAGCCACTGAAAAGTGCTTTTGAAGCAGCGCGATAATCTTAATTTCATAACTTCGAGTAAAAATTTTTTTCCAAAAATCATACGAAAAAATTCGTATTAAATTTCATATTTTTGAGAATAAACAGAACTGCTAGTCATGTACGCAAACCTTATATATGATGGCTTTTTTCCATCTGTTACACGCTTTATGAAGCTGAATAAATTTGAGAATCAAGTACTATACTGCTCAATTTAATTCTTCTAAAGTGATTCAAACGTAAAAAACTACCATCCATGATGTTTCGCAAATCGAAAGATTAGGCGTGGACTGGAATGAAAAAGAGGTAGACTGCAGCCGTCAGGTCATTGTGCCCCAGCTTTAAGCAGCCGTCGTAGCTGGCATGAGCAGACTTGTAGTTCCACTTCATCATTAGTACTATACTCATTAACATTATTAATCATAGCAGATAGTGCAACCTTACCGTTGGGTAAAACGGCTCGCTCTCGATCAAAATATGGATTTCGCACATACTTATTCGCACTTATTGAAGTTCAGTGCCTTTTAATCATTTGAATACATGAAATATCCGGGTTAATTAAAATACTACTCGTTTCATGAATAACTCTGCATATCAATAAGTACTAATAAAATTACTAGCAGTGATGCATATTCTGTAGTGAGCACTTCCCGCATAACAGATCTCCTTTCAACTCCCGAAAATTCGAATTTGAGATGCGAGCATAGCATCTTCTCGTTATGTTTAATTAACGAGAATCGTAGTAGCCCGCTTAGTACGTATGGACATCTGAAAAGTGGGTAGAGGCTGTTGATGCATATTCGCCCATTCAAGCTTCTATTTTAAGATGTAAAAAGATGACGCGGTAACTATAGAGAACCAAGAAAAACATTTCGTTATCGAGAATAAGTGAATAAGCAGCCACCTAGTGCAGCATATAGCGCTTTTATTGTGCAAGGTCAAAAGCCCTATACATAAAAAGAAACTAGGAACTAAGCAAAATAGAGGGGTTAGTACCCTCACCTTATACTGCCCACACATTGGAATCTTTGACCCTTGGTTTAGACCACAGGAAATTTTGCAGTTTCACTTAAGTTTATGATGAATAGATATTCTAAAAAGCAATAAAAAAGCCATCCTATGATAAAGCGCTGCGGTAGCAAAGGCTGCTAGAGGAATTGGAAACACAAAAAAATAGGTTTCCTATAATTTAACATTGCAACAGTTACAAAATGAGACACTTTGAACAAACTTATAATCTAATAGCCTATGATTAATGAAAAGCACGATGTTTGGATACTACTTATCCCAAAGGTAGTGATTTTTTCTGCAACTAATGGATTTCTTGACGTAAATAAGAGGGAGTAAAATTCAAACATAAGAAATAACTTTTTTAAGCTTAAAGAGCTTTGATTAGTCATACAGAGAATGCATCTTAAGTTTCAAGATTTAAATAGTCTGACCGATTAATCGGAAAAACCGAATTGAATTATCTAATACAGATATATACCTCCTAGTATGTCATCTTTACACTTCTTTGTGAAAAAAGACTCATATGAAACAGAAAACAAGTTTCCTACCATGTAAAATATTTTTTCAATATTCGAGGTTGAAACATCGATGAAGTTCAAATAGAAGGCATGTGACTTAGGAATAGGCTAAGAAGAAATTAGCAGACTAAAAATTCCACCTGTTATTTAGGAGGTAATATTTATAAAGCCAAATTGAACCTCCGGTTATATTTAAGCAACTAGCGAGAGAAAAAAAATCAAAGTCCCACTACGTAGTTGGAATTTCAGGCCATACATAACGTAGAAGTGTCGAAGCAAATAGCAAACACAATGTTCAAATTTTACTATCATATTCAGCATGCGAACCACCAGAATTATTCATTTAAATTAAAATTAGACCGCCAGTTCGGTAGCTAAAAAGAAATTGCGATGATCGCACATGAAGAACCCAGCGCGCCAGCTCGCGCAATCCGAGCTACAACCGCGGCTATAAAGGGGGTCATAAGAACGTCTTTAATAACTGTACAGGCTTAAGAAAAATTCTTTTAATGCATAATATCCTTAGAATAGATAAATTTATATAAAAAAGTTACGCTTATGTTCTGAGCGGCAAGAAAACGATATACAAAATGGAAGATCGCTGAACAAATAATGTACCGCACAAAAAATTTCAGCATAATTTTTTGAACTATAAATTTTAGCAAGAAAGAAATCAAAACAGTGGAAATATCATGTGGGCTGCAGCAAAAACAGAGGAAGCCCAGCTTAAGATTTCTAAGCACGTTTCAAAAGAAAAACACAAGCAAAAAATTTCGAATAGTACTATCGCAGTGATAATAAACAATCAGAATTTGTAGCACTATACGAAATAACGTCCTCGCAACTAATTAGAACGGTTGAAGTATATAGGTTCGACATTTTCTCTTGATGGTAAAGATTTAATAGTGCAACCAGCACATCGGTAATCTTCATGAATTCCTATCCATACCAAAAACTCTTGATCAGCTTTTTTAACGGAGAGTAATCCAAAAGTCACGGAAGTGATAGCCTTCTTTAAGATGGAGTCATAAGCTTCGTCTCATTGCTTATTCTTACACTTGAGTCACTGGCCATTGATCTCGATAACTTGATCAATCAAACCATAATTCTTGGCTTCTTCAGCAGACATAAATGTATCTCTATCCAAATCTTTCATTATTTGGCTACTAGGTAACCCTGTCATGACGCTAAAGAATAAAAAAAAGGATCATATAAAAAGCCAATTAGTTCTGATAGACATCTTGCAAAGTACTCCCACACTTTGGATGTGGCTCGAATGAGGTAGCAAAAGAAATATTCAACCAATCCCATTCAAAAAAATTTCGCGGAGGTACCTCATCTACTTATCAAAGTAAAAAATCGCAAAACATGGTATTAAAAGCGCGACAGACGACTAAATTCGAATATCCCACAAAACTAAATACGAGACAATTCAAAAGTGAAACACACGCCACTGCTTCTTCCCACACACCCACACCACTGTTTCAGCTCACAGAGTTCATGTATTTGCATACGAAAAGCAATCACTTTTTTGCATAATAGATGAGAGTACAAAGCAGCAGGCCGCTAAGTAATTCAACAAAGCAAATATAAAATTTTCAATGAAAAGAAAATCAAAACTAAACTAGTGTTCACCAATATAGATCCACAATTTGCTGCCGAATTCTCAAAATCTGCGCTGCCTCAACTTTAATATCTTCTGCTTGTCCTTGAGTCCCACCAGTGGGCTGGTGGATCATGGTACGACTATGTGGAAGAGCTAGACGTTTTCCTTTTGCTCCACCAGCTAGCAGAAAAGAAGCCATAGAGGCCGCCATTCCAACATTGACTGTGACAACTTCCGATTTTATGTGCTGAAAAAAGCGTCATGGCATTAGATGAAGCGAAATACTCGCTGGAAGCTATGAATTACATACATAGTAACATTGCAGACCCGCTATTAAGAAACCGACAAAATATCGCATGGCTGCACAAAAAGCAAAATTTTATTCTGCATAAGCTACTGATGCAGAAGAGATTGAAAAGACGTAATAGAAAAAAATCAACAGTTAGCCTCCTCTGTATTACCTGCATAGTATCATATATGGCGAGTCCAGATACAACGGAGCCACCTGGACAATTAATGTATAAGTAAATTGGTTTGCTACTATCCTCACTATCCAGATAGAGCATCAGTCCAATTACAGTGTTGGCCAATTCATCATCAAGTTCTTGACTCAGAAAAATGATGCGTTCCCTGTAGAGTCTAGTGACATGGACGCAAAGAAGGCGTGTTCATTAGAAAAAAAAATTAACAGCAAGATCAACAGAAAACAATCACAACAATCATGTACGCGATGCGAAAAAAATGAAACGAAGAGAAACTAACGCGTGCAAAACTGCGCTCTAAAATTTGATGACACGAAAAAATTGAAAAAAGGTAAAACCATCAGCTTCAAAAAGGAGTATTGAGCAATCAGACAGAATTAGTAAGCTACCAAAAAGCGCTCTCTAGAGCCTCGCATTTTCAAGCATGACATGAAAAATTTCACTTTATGCTTAAAACATCAACCACATTAAAGCAGCGCTGTTTCAGGCACAACTACACTATAATAGCAATTTCCATTAAAAGCACCAGTAACACGCTTTTCCCATTATAATGAAAAACCTAACCGTTTCACCTCACAATGCCGATTCCTCCTACTCTATAATAAATTCAATATGCACAACGATAACAGATTCTAAATCCCTTGTATTCATAATGATCAGCCTTTCAATAAACCTTAGTGAAGCAAGGGTGGTCATTATTCTGCTGACCACTAACAAGAAACATTTTCCGTCTCATATACAAAAAAATCCCTAATTCCACGCGTCATACCTCATTCATCAATGCACACAGAAAAGCTTATAATCAAAAGCTTAAACATTTTATTCCAGTATAGCTGAGTTACGAAATTTCACATCACTAAGCAATATTTTCAAACACTTTAGAAGGTGCATCAAAGATAGGCATAAAATTGGCACCAAATTAGGACCTGTTGTAGATATCTATCCATTCCGCTGAAGAGGTACCAGGAATTCTATAGGGAACCTTTGGAATACCTAAAATATCCATTTAAAAATACTCACTACTGTAAAAATTAATTTCTAGAGTTAAGCGAATGTATTACAGCTACAACGTTAAATCAGCCTACAAAAACGAGAGCATGTAATCTTTGGAAGTTTTGTATTCAGGGAGTTCAAGGCTAAACGAGCAAAAGGATTTTTTTCAGTTTGAACGCGTGATTTCTCTTCAAACAAGAATAAGGGGCAACTTAAAGTTCAAATGAATAGTATGCATACTGTAAAAGAATTTGCATACTTTCTCATGGGGAAAGGCAGAGTTTGATATACCAAGCTTTGTGGAGGCCTTATGAAATCAAGCCTAGCCTTACAAAAAACCTTGCATTCAATTCATTGCTGCCATTTCGCAACTTAATTTGAAGTTATTCTGAAATGAAAAAAAACAACTTTTTTCAAAGATTCCATTCGCTTTAAGGAGTTCACAGAAAATTGCGCGGCTAAGACATCTCAAAAACATTTGGTACCTGCTAGGGGTTGAGATATATAACAAAAAAAAAAAAAATGGCTATTTGGCAACAAAAAAAATACCACATGACTCAGGTAAACAGAAGAAGCATCTTTTCATTGAATACTTCCCGAGAGCAGTTAAGCCAAGAAGTTGCTAGTTTTACTTTTGTTCAATCGCCTGCTTTAAGTTTTGCATTACCTAGTGGCATCATATATAGGCTTGACTTAGAGAAAAGATTTCTCATTGAAGGAAAAGCTTGCAATGGTACCAAAGATTTTCCGCACAGGCCCTCTAGCCGACAACCTCCACCTATAGTTTTTACATTGGGATTACCTACGAGGATTCTTCCAGCATTAAAACCTACAAGAAATTCATTAGATGCCTCTTCATATTAGCACAGAGAATGTTGAGAAGCACTTAATACATGAAAAAATTCTTTAATATCACTGAGGAAAATCCCACAAATAGCTTCTTTAGATGGTTGAAAAAAGAGTTGCAGGCGCACTTTTGTATGGAAATATCAGCAAAAAAAAAGTCTCTTCGGCATAAGATACTTTCTTCAGCACCTGAATATGGATATTGCCGCACCTACAACGTTTGAGTAAAAAATTTAAATTATGCAGCTTTACACCTGTTATTGATGCTGTAATGGGAAAAGTATTTCATAAGGAAATTTTTATTAATTCTACCATCCACTTGAAAAACAGAATTTTCTGTCAAAAAAAACAGGCACCTGCTGTAATACAATAATTAAGCACCACGAATTCCTGAAGCGTTTCAGCTATTACCTGTGCTAATTCCATGCCGTGAAATCACCGCATGAGCCTCATAATTAAGGAATAATAGGAAAAATAGTGCCTAATATATTCAACAGAGAGTAGCGCATCGCTTCAATGTATTTCTTGCGCAGTTTAGTAAAATAAATATTAAAACCAGGATATTATCCGGTAAAAAAATTAATTCGCCTGGTTATAGTAGCGACCAGTTCATAAAACCCCAAGAGCATGGAAAAAACTGAAAAATCGTTTGCAAACTAAGGTATATCACAAACTTTTATCGTCCCGAAGATACCAACAAAAACTGTAAAAAAAAATAATGAACATGAAACCAACAGCATATAAACAAACTGGAGACCCATAAAAGTACAAGTAGTGATACATTCTTCTCCATCCAGCTTGCTAGATAAAAAAAATAGCCCTAATTTATGCAATCATGCTATAAAAACACGTGAAGCACGCTCTCTGTCGTCAATTTTTAGATAAATATAGTCATACGGAAAGACTGTATAAACGGAAAGCCTCCATGAAGCTAATAGAAAGAAAAGACCGTGAGAATCTATATATGCTTATATGCTGTTGTAGCGTGTCCCAGCTTCAAAAGAAAGCCGTAGCTTCAAAGTAAATAAACTAATGCCCCACACAATAAAAAATAAGCTATAGTTATTGCTTAAGCTAGGTTCTGATATAAAAGAGTTTAGGGAGCTCAAATTTGCAAGCATGTACATGTGGAGACTGCGAAGAAGCACATAATAATGCATATGTAAGAATAATTTTTTAGGGAATGAGATGATGAGGTAATAAGTCAATAAACTACTCATTCACAATTATATTTTAAAATCCTAAAGAGCTTACCAGAATTTTCATCTGGCATGGGTTGAGATCCCAGTAGCAAATTTTTTTAATGACCACGGTTGCTGCGAAATTACATAAAGATAGTATCAATATTTTTTCATAATTTACGCTTTGTGTACCTTTATCACTGCTTCACAAAAAATATGAACAAGGCGACAATAACAAGCGCGTGGCCGCATGAGTGAAAGCATTCTTATTCTAAGCACAGAGGAATCAGTGCGCGAAGACTAGGAAAATCAAGACAGAAAGGTTCACCACATATTCAGAAAAATATAATGAAAACGTAATTAACATAAGTTGTAGAACCGAAAAAAAGGGCTTCCAGGACCTGCTGTATAGAGGGTAGGAATAATTAAAAAAAATAAATCGTGAAGCAAAACAATGTTCGATTTGTGAATATATTCGTCCCTCTCATTTCTTACTCGCCCATCTGGAAAGAAATAGTTTTAGGAAGGCCTTCCACTCGATTCAGAAATTAACTTCTATACATTATCAGTGCAGCAGGGTATTTTACGGGTGCAAGAACTTGTATACATTGGCTACGATAACTTTTCATTGTAAATATCGGTAATAAAAAGTTCTTTCTGGTAGTAAGAATCCGTTAGAAGCATCAAATAATGACTTCAACTATTAATTTAACGTGTAAACATTACAAAACTGGCTCAAATATAATACTAAGCAAGGTAAATCAAGCTGATGGACCTCCATCGAAAGCGCATAGCGATTGTTCCCTGCGAACCGGCTAGTCACAAAGGTGAAGAGATAGAAGTGATTAAAACGTATCTTCCACACCTTTGAATAAGGTTGCCACAAAATGCGAGCAATCGTGCCAAATTGTATCCTTGTTGGGATTTAAACCACAGTGCTGACACACAAAAAACTCTATTTGGCTCACTTTTTCTTCGCGAAACACTCATCCGGCTGGTGGAGAACCAAGTGAAAATGCAGTGTATTCAAATAAACTGCTTGTTGGTCCAAGGGCGGCCATACATACGAGATAGTCCACAAATTAAGGAAATGCGAAATGCAGAGCTAGTTTGCCAGTATATATTTCCAGTAAAAAAGCGTATAATCAGGAGGCGAAAAAGGTAACAGTTCCTTTTATTTTTTTTTTTAGGCGTAACAAAAAAGCAAAAGCATATCCCTATAATGCATCCTCACTGCAGAGCAAAAAGCTTCTCAAAAAAAGTACATTTACCCCTTTGTCATGCATCACTCAAGCAAAGAAACCTTGCTGAAAGTATCAAAATATAATTGCGCAAAGGTCCCTATTTATTTGGACGAACGGAAAACAGCAGCAATGCATTGCAGTGCATAGTTCGGGAGTACAAGCGCATATTGTAGGAACCTGGAGTTACAAAACGAAACATAGCCATCAGCAGAAAAAAAGCAAGAGGGTGTAACCTAGAAATCCATGCAAAACGACTAAGTTAAGCAAATCAGCAGGGATTTCCCAGCCGTCTGTATCCTAGCTTCAACGCATACTGCATTCTGAATCGCTGGTGTCCCGGCTTTCAAATCGTCCTGCTACCACCACGGTCTGCACATTGCAATAGATCCCACCAAAAAATGATGGAAAACCGGAAATCCCGAAAAAATTACAGACAGGAAGGGAAGCACTGGGGTACTGGATGGGGGCAACCTTGCTCAATCGGGATGAAATGCTGTTTACCTTTCCTGGATGAAAGTTCCCTGACAGAGCATTAGCTTTTTGTATTGCTCGTTGCGCTGGATAGATATTGTGTAACAATGACCTAGTTGTTTGCTACAAATGCATGACGGCACTACAAGCAACTCGTATAATGCTTAATCCTGCGATCAGCTATGCCGTCACCACACTGGCGTCACATCCCCAAGCTTGTTTAACAGATCCATACAGTAATATACAGGGACATTGCAGCTACAACCTAGGTGTTAATGACTGGTGTTTCAGGTATACTTTTGGTTTCTGCCATTTACATTGCCTATTTCATTGGATAAATTTGATTCTTTCTCATTTGTTATGTACAAGATCATATTAAATATTAACTTTATGCTATTACCATGCTACAAAGCATTAAGGTGCTCGTAGCCTGTGGTATTTCCTGGTGGCCTTGCAGCACTATGTATTGAAGCTAGGCTAATCTACCTCAAACACAATGATTTCACGCACGATTCTCACAAATGCCTCTTGTCATGATAAAATACAGGAAATTTAGGGCTCACAGAGTAGCTTCACCGAGTTGCCATTATAACTGCGGCGGCGGCTACCGCAAATCGTCTTTCTCTATGTATAATCCCGTCGTAACTCAAATTTTCGGCTGTGAAAAAAAATGCGCTGCACTGTTCTCAGCCATTTTACTATGAGCTTAATATCTCTTTGGCCCAAGAGAGCCCATAAAACTTCTATAAGCTCATCAATAGTCTAAGCTTATTTTGCTGCAATTCTTGAAAGACTAATGGGTAAGACTAGCTAGTTATCTACAATGGTGAACCCTAATAAAATTGAACATTGAAAGGATTAACATATACTGGCGTACGGTAATAGCTATAATAAAATGAAGCACACGGTGCATAAATGGACACGCAATCTATAACCCGTACACGTGTATCACACTTTAAAATATACTGCCAAAAGGAAATACTGATTAGGTTCTTGCATGGATAGCATATATTTTCTCTGGCATACTCGTCATGCTATAAATATGCAGACTAGGTTGAATCGTTCCATGTTTCATGATATTCTCTGTGCTCACCGCGAGCACAGCAAATTTTATGGCTATAACTTACATGGAAGTTGCTTCACGGTTTCCTACAGTAGTAATCCGTAAGGTTGAAATGCTCGTACAAAATTGAGCGCGTGTTGATCAAACCAATGATATTCTTAGTACAAAAAATCAACAGCTGAGCTAATTTTATGTATAATGCTGAAGACATTAGAAGTTTACCTTCCAGGCGTTTGTGTGTAGCATTTAGATTCATCGAATTACATATTGAGCAACTAATTTACATCGTTTTTACACCCCAAAGCTATGGTCCAACAATAATGACGCATAAAAAAGCTGTAGCGTACAACGAGAGTAAGTCAACTCAGTTCTTTAAGCTGCTTGAGCTACCTGGGGGCAATGGGGAAATTACCTGAATTCTTTCACGCAGGAAGCTTAAGAACAAGGTTAAAAAAAGGCCTGTGAAACTAAATTCACTTATATAGAGCTGCAAGCAAAAAAATTTGATCATACGTTTTACCTGCACAGAACATCTTTAGGCCGTAAAATCGGCTTAAAAGGCCCCGAATAGCATATTCTGGAATTTAATATATTTTGTTTCCTTAGTACAAAGCAAGGATAAACTGTATACTAGTTATGAGGTATAGTGAGCTGTTGCGCATGGCAGAAAACATAGGTAAGAATGCCTACAGTATGACGTCCTAATCGTAGCAGTATTTCAAAAATAAATCTTTAAATAAGAACATCTTCAACACCTCTCAGGCGGATAGCATACCTCTGTCACGAACATGGTTACAGCATACCTACATTCTGACCGCCGTCTATGGTACAGGATTAGTTTTGCGAGCTCGTTGAAGCAACCAAATCCTGTTATTAGCGCGGGGAACTGCCAGAAAGGGCATGACATGCTGTTCCCTTGATACTCCCCCGTATTGCCAGCTCGAAAAGCCTTACGCGACAAGCAACCAGACCGATGGTATTCTACAAGCATGCACACGTCGTGGTTTAATTCTGTCACTTTCGTGAATAATGACAATTTGGTGAGTACAAGAACTTGCAACTTCTTATCTACGCCATATTTGAATATTGTAAGATTTTAGCAATGGAGGCTGAATTTCAGGCCGCTTGTAAGTTCGTTGGGAGCTCCTACGCGGCGCAAAACATGAAGCTTTCTGATGACGATAGATTGGTGCTCTACAAGTATTTCAAGCAGGTTATAAAGCAATATGCTGGTTGGGGCTGTGTTCGGCTCTGGGTACTGCAAGAGAATTGTGGCTGCTTTATTCATGTACATTTAGTTGCATTATATTGAATGGCAGCTAAGTGTGCTCAGATAAGGGAATGACTGAATTTTTTTTGCTTTTTCATTCATGTGGCATTCTGGTGCATCTCTTGGTTTTTTGTAGGGTGATATGAGGTTGTGCCTGCACCACAGATAATGCTGCTCATTGCTCAGGGCTCTTTTTCGTTTAAATTGTGGTTTGTCTTAGCTGCTCGGTAATGCGGTAAGTTTCCTGGGGAACCAAAAGCATTGGATGGCACCTTTTCGTGTTGGTCGAATTTGGGTGCCGGTAGCAGCTAGTAGCATCTAGATGCTATTTTTTTAAGTTTGCAACGTATTTTGTATGCTTATAATGATAGCGCTACGCTTTTGACCTCCCTTGGTTTACCTTTAGTATTTCTTCTGTGCTTGGTGCGGCCTCTGCAGCTTGTATTTTATTCTTTATGATTAGATTTGGCTTGATGATGGCTATCATGAGGTGTGCGTTTAAATAGAAAAGCTGAGGTTTTAATGTAATATGAGTGGCAGTGTGCTGTAAGTGGACCACAAGATGAAAGTGCGCTGTGCGCTCCGCTTCTTCTTTTACACTGTTAGCAAAAATTTTCCACTTATTTGTTTTGTAGAATGCTTGACGGCATAGGGCTATGTATGGAGCACCAGTATCGGGGTATAATCGTGGTATATTGAACTGTGTGGATATTCATGAGGGATGAATGATATTATGCCTCTACTTATTGCAACCGATGATGTAGGGTGAACTTGCTTCGCTAAAAAGTGTGGCGCTGTGCATTGCATGTTATTTTCTTACTTTCATACTCTTGTTTGAATTAAATTTTTCACAGCGTTGGCTAATTTTGCGTCTCATTAACTCTCACGACACTGATATGGGCTATGTTGACTTTGGGAGTTGGCTGCTTGATTGCTGAATAAATGCCTTCAAAAGAATGGGCTACCGTAATAAGTAAAGCAGTGGCTACTCCGTGTAACTAGTGTCCTATCAACGACTTGCTTGATCGCATCTTTTTTTTGCTCTGTTTCGCTTAGTATATACTTGTTCTTGTTTGGATTATGCAACATTTTTTGTAGCCTTGAAAGCGAGCTATACCTCAGTTGCCGATAAAAGTAATCGACCAAGTTAATTTTTCTGGCTCATTGTAAATTTTCATGATATTCACTTGTATTTTTTTCAGCCTTCAGTTCTATTCCAGCTACGCTTATGAATTCTCTCCTCCCCACTTGTTAGGCATATGAATATATGATATTTGTTGGATAGAAGTTTAGCGTATGACACTTGTATAGGGTATCCCCGGCGTTTTCGTACTTGTTCTCCTGCTAGTCAACTTCTTTTTTTTGCAGTAGCTATTGGTCTAGTTAAGATTTTTTAGCTTCAAATGAAAGGCTCTCTAGAAACCTGCATTATCACTATGGTGAATGAGGCTGCCAAATTTTCCACTTCTCATGAAAGGATTTATAGGCCTTCTCTTAGAGGCAGCCTAGCATATTTTCCTTATTGTTTTTTATTTCATTTTCAACTTGTTTTTAAGCGTTTTATAACTTGCATTGTTAATTTATTTTCTTAGGCTACACAAGGTGATGCAGGACCTGCTACCCATTCTATGTGGGAATTAAGTAACAAAGCGAAGTGGGAGTCGTGGGATAGCATCAAAGGAACTGATAAGGAAGCAGCCATGAAGAAGTATATTGAAACGCTCTGTTCTCTTTTCCCGAATTGGAAATCTGTGGCGCAGGTGAGATATGTATTACTGTTTTGTGTACTCTAAATCCTAATTATATGTCTTACGGTTCTTTCACACTCTCCATGAGCCACTACGTTGATAAGATATATTGTATGACTGTTATCTGGCTTGTATAAATTCTAGGTGGCTTTGAAGGTTCTCTTTAATGAGTAGTAGTGTGTTACTTTCTCTGTGTGTAGTACGAGTATTGCATGGGCAAGAGGAAGTACCCATGTTAAATTTTATTGCAATAGATTTCTCTAGAATGTTTACTTGGCTTCAAACTCCGGACAAGAGCTTAGTATGGTTTAGTCACTATCTTTCAGGGGTTTTTTTTGCTGTATAGAGGTATTCGAGGTTATGCGTTACCTTCATGTATCTCGTATCCCATAAGGCTAGTTAACTCGTTCAAGCTATTCAGTGCGCAAATGTGTCGAGTTCTTGAACGCTCATTTTTATCTGAGTTCTCAAGTTTCCTTTGATATTTTATTTGCGTAAATTTTTCATTTCACAGTGTCACGCGAGAGGTTTCTTTATGCTAGCTGTTTTATTTCCGAGCTTTTAACATGTAAAAGCTCTCAAGAGTGCACTGCTAAAATTGGGCTTATCGTATAAATTCTTGAAATGGTTAGGTTTTGCACTTTTAAAATTGGCGATGTATTTCTACTTGTCAGGAATGAGAAAATATGCACCAGCTGGAGTGTTAATCGTAGTTTCCACTATGATGTTTTTATTGTGTTGGGAACCCGATAGGATTCTTCTGCTAAACCAGATTTCCGAACGGCAGGATCGCATTCAGTAATTATGGTTTTTTTGTGTAATCATTTTTTGAACTTCATCAAAAGTGGTGAATCTATGGCCTCTTTGCAATGAATCGTCGAACAAATTTTTTACAGCGACGAATGTATAGAGTGCTTTTGTGCCATTTCCGTTTCCCAAATCCTGCCACTCAAGGAGACCTGCTCTTGTTGAATTAACTTTTTCAATCCTTGGGGGTGACTTTGCTTCCTCGGGAAGAATTTGTATAAGACCTTTCTTACTGCCCAGTTGATCCACTTATTTCGATCCATACCCGTCGCTCCTATCGCTAGTTGTTTATTTCTGGAGCAGTAATATTTTATGCTTCGTGGTGTTAGACTAGTATTTTTGCTGTAGATGTTTGTTTGTCTTTACCATTGCTGAGGAAACAATTGAACCGAACGGGTCAATGTAAGCCTTTTTGTAGTAATTTTGATATAATCCTGGATTCTCGTTCATAGCTTTACCACCTCTTGCAATATACAAAGAAAGGTAGGTTTGTAAACTTATCAAAGATCCCGTGTATAATGTACTACGGTGTGGATTTTTATCACAAGAAGTCCGTTTTGGTGCTTTGTTACGAGTACTCCACACATTCATTTTAACTCCAACCATGAGTTCGAATCAATGGTACATTTGAACCCTGCGCAAAAATAGGCTGAGCTTGCGATAGTGCTACTTGTTTTTGCGTGCAATGGCGACTAGATCATCGGTATAATTGGGTACTCAGCCGGTAGCGAAGTAATTTTGGAATTCCTACTGTCACTGCTGGCTACTGAAACCTTCAAAAATAAAAAATGGCCTGCTTTGTTGTGGTTTCGTGGGTCGTGGTCATAGGTGTATCTACTATAGCTTAGGAGGACTTTTTGTTCGGTCAACTCATCAGGAAAGCATGTCTATAGCTCTCTCCGTTAGATTATCAACGGAAAACGGAATTAATTATGCGAAATTTCGGCAACCTTAACTTCTTATAAGTTGTAACGAATTGGTTAAATCCGGAGCGAGCCTCACCTTAATTAATTTGTATAAAATTATCCTGTATGCAGCGGACGTTGAACAAGCATCATGTACTAATTTTTCAGCCACTATTTTTCAGTCTCATTTTTGTATTGAGCGGGACAGCCGACTTGTACAGTGAGCTGCCATGTGACGGTATTGCCAGATCTTGCAACTAGTTTAGACGATAGCTTGATAGGGACATTCTTTTGCAGCTTTTGCACAGGGTTAATATTAGCTGTACGGGAAGGCTTGTAACGTTTATTTTGCGTGGCCGAAAATTCTAAATTTACTTCAGGCAACGGTATATCCTTGCAAACGAACAATGGCAAAAGCCCGGGGGAATGCCTTCGCTTTGAAATACTAAGCAGCGGGCGTGCATCCTTGAAATTCGTTGATGGTAGCCTTTAGTGGCCTTAGGCCTCGGACAGCGGCCGGCGTAGCCGGGGAAGCCGCCCGCTGTGTACGTACCCTCGTGTTTGCTGAGTCGTTGGATGGGCAACTAGTAAGAGTGTCCGTAGGCGCACGTCGTATGTTAAGACCGGTCAGATGATTGACAGTTCATGAATGTTCAAGGTTACTTGCGGCAGAAAGGCTTCTCATGCAATTGTGCTGCGCTATGGTGTTACTGTTCACCCACTGCGTGCTCAGCCCATTTTTGTTACAACTCAGGCCCAAAAGGGCTGCTGGCCGCATTAACTGAGGTGAACCTGTTCACTACGCAGCCGCGGCTTATCGAAGGTACCTCCGATAATTTGTTGATGCAAGAAGCATACATAGTACGAGCATAAAGTGCCTAAGGGAACGGCTCGGCTGGCAGCGAAATATCGGATCTCGCAGCCAGAAATGGTTCCGTACCACGAGGGGTCTAATGGAAGGCGACTTTAGTATGGAATTTTTTGATGAGAATCCTTCCCTAGTCAGTCTCCTGGAGCAAGCTCTCGATGGGTCTCCAGAGGAGGTGGAAGGATGCAAGGAAGTAAACGTAGAACCTCCGTGCGGTAAAGAAATTGTAGAGGAGCATATTAACGGGCAAAGTGATAGCGAATTACCCAATTCGCTGCCTGATCAAGCTGACTCCTTGCAACAAAATGAATGCCCTAAAGGAAAAAAAATAAAGCGAAAATACGGTATTTTCCATTTCTTGTTTTGTAGTTTAACTCCTCTAGAATGAGCCATCATCGGCTGTCGTGTTGAAGTGGATTTAGCTAATTTACGTCTGTGTGTGTATCTATATTTTTAAAAATACGCTCCGAATTATTTTGAAAGCTTTTCGTATATACTGAGCTTCGTCAGAAGCTCATACCATTGTTTTTTTTGTAGTTATAAGATTCAGCATCTAGTAGGAGAGAAATCCAAAAATTAATGAAGCTTTTACCGCGCTGTGGAGCTGAGTTAAACCATTACCTATGCTTTTGTTTGCAAAGTTAAATTCGTTTTTGGGGAGACACAATAAAAATATTTATTGCTTTCTTCACTTAAGAAAAGTCACTTTTGTAGTCAAGAGTACTGAAAAGGACAGGAAGCGAAAAAACGAACTGGAAGATTCCTCCAAACCCATTATAGAAAAAGCAAAAAAACAGAAGCCGCAGAATAACCCACAGGAATCGATTACAGTTACAGAGAAGGAAAAGAAAAGCAAAAATATGAGCCCTAAAGAGGATATTGATCAATCAGGGATAGTTCTCGAGTATATGAAGCAGCAAAATAGGCCTTATTCTCTTCAGAATGTACCTAAATGCTCTTATTTTCTAAAGTAGTAAGGCGTGATTAATACCATTAAGATGTCTCTTTTAATCAGATATTTGACAACCTCCATGGATCAGTGGGAAAGACTCTACTACAAAAGATATTAGATACGCTTTCGCATGAAAACCGAATTATCTGCAAGGAGTACGGAAAATTTAAGGTGGCTACAATAAGCGTATTCCGCAAAAATAAATTATCCGTGGTTCTAGAGAGAATAAATGCTGAGAATGAATTATTCAAATATAGAGTTCGGTTAAATAAGTTGACCCGCGTTTTTTCTCTTTAGGTATACCTCTACGAACAGAGCCAGCTGGGTGAGGCAATGAATGAGCAACAAATTTTAAGTCTGGAAACAGAAATCAGTGGTATGTTAACAAAAGTAGAGGTCCAAGTCGCTTAGTGTGCACGCTACAGCTTTCAGACTTAAGGGAAAGTATTCAGGAGGCTGAAGGTAAAAGACATGAGACAATTTAAAAATCTTGCAAATTAGGAAGTAAACTGCATGCTGCGCCGCGATAATTTCAGAAAAGACAAAGCTACTGAAGAGTCAAATTTTGCAGTTTGAGTCTAATAAGGTTAATCGTCAGAATGCCGGTGCGCAAAAATTGGAGCTAGAAGCACGTGAGAGTAAATATCTAAATCCATAAAACAACATGTCGAAAGACTGCCTAGCTATTCCATGGTTTTCTCCTCAGTGATAGATAAGCTCTCGAAAGTAAAAGTAGAGTCCACACAATGGCCATCTGTCGACTTCGAAGAGTTGGATAAACTAAAGAGGGCGCTGAAAGACAAGCAGGAACTGTGGAGCAAAAGAAAAAAATTATGCAATTCGTTGCTACACAACATAGCGCAAATGGCTGACTTAAAAGCAGGGGATTTAATCGATGAACTGGGAATTGAAATGGATCCTTAGAAGGAATCGATCATCGCAAGAAGAAATTAATAAGCGTAGTCAGATGAGGGGGGGGCTACGTGCAGCTATGCTTCTAGCTAATTGACTTCGATAATATCTCTATCCAGAACAGAAAACTTTTTAGTAACAGAGTTCTTGCACGTGCACTCATGCCTGGAATGATACCTGCCCATTATATGCCTCAAGGGATACGTATTACATTGATAACTTCTATTGCTCATCCTGGAATTTAGGGTGTTCTAACTCTTTTGTATGGCATAGCTATCAATTGCTCATCTATAAATTTGCATTTGCGCGCTCTTCAATGCTTTCTATAAGAAAATTCAAAATATGAAGGATCCTTTAATTGGGAGTTTTGTTTCTAAAATGCATGCTTGTGCTTTCTTAAGTACCTCCTGCAGGAAGTTTCCGCGAGGTTAATTAGGCCGTAAAAAAGTACCATAGAAGAATCCACACAAAGTAGTGTATAACGCTCTTTTTCTCTGACTAAATTTCCCCAACGAACATAATAGCATGACATTTGCCCTACAGTAATCTCAAGACCAAAGTAATAGTTCCACATTTATTGCTTATATACATAACTTAACGAGTACATAGCGATTAATTACCAGTCTGAATATTCCACAGGGTAACGACTTGTTTTTGGGATCCGCAAACAGAGTTAGAAGTCTAAATCACAAGAGGTAGCCGTTATAATATGCAATTATTACGTCTTCTTTTAAAGCTTCTAAAATGGAAAGATTAACATTTACGAAGATGCCTCCCGCATATCCAGTGCTTAATTGCACTAATGCATGTAAAATTATGATGCACTGCTATGAGTGACCAACTTGAATCCGTTTTAAGAATACGCTTCAATGACCTCACTTTGGTTATATTAAGCAGTTCTGCGAATACAAAAATTTCAATGGACTATATACACGTTAGCGCAGTGCGCAAACATTTGAATAATTCATTGGTGATGTCACTTACTTATCCAATACTTAAAAGGCGCTACCGAAAAAAACTTTACAAAAGGCAGCAATTTAAAATTGAGGCTTGTTGGGTATCTCTTCACCACTCCTGCAGTGAACTATGTTTGATTTTTATGAAAAAATTGAACTTATTTCAGGCAAAAAATCGGTGACAAGCTGGCATATTCGAAGCAGTCCCCGTTACAGAGTTACACTTGCAATATATGAATGAGCATTTCTTATTAGGTATATGCAAGATGTAGGAAAAGTACGTTCGGGTGCTGCTCGCCGTTCATCTACCACGAAACCACGTTGGTGACTGGAATTCATCATGGTTTGAGCATGAATTTTCCGTGGATAGAATGAACTTTTTAGCTGCACTATTATTCATGTGTGTAAAGCTGAGAATATGTTTACTTTCTGGCTTTGGAATCCTGCAAACTGTCTAAGCATAAACCAAACTTGGTAACTGCGAGGTCTACCCTTGTGCTACCTCTGTTTTTATTCCAGCCTTTATCTTCAGTCCAGTTTTACCCAGATGAAAGCTCCAGGCTTTACCTGCAAGCTGAAATTCGTGTGCACTACCATGCGCATATTTTTCCTTGCTTTATTACCCGATATTTTTTTTTCTTGGGTATAATACGATGATAATCTAAGGTGTCATTTTGATCTAGAGAAGTAGGTTTCGCTAATATACACGTGCAACCTTTGATTTGACATCGATTCACCTTTCTAAGGAGAAAACAGGGCTACGTAATCATAGTCACTACTAATTACAAGCAGTATTATCATGTAAAGATTTTTGTAAGAGAAATACTGGTATGCTTTTTATTCGTTCATTCAGTTTTTCTGTTGCTGCAGGCCATCTTTCGCAGTTTTCAGTGCAATACTGCAGCACGTAACTGGAAATTGGTTGCGGTGCAGGTACCATGAAAAAAAAATAGCGTCCCAGCATGCTCTTTTAAATGCTTTCCGCATGCAGGCACTTCAAATTAGTTATTAGTGGTCATTTCTGAATTGAGTTTGCATTGTAACTGCTTGCCACGCCTGATGTGCTCCCGATTTTAAGTCCGTGTTGTCACCCATGCACTATCGGCGAAGTTCAGCGTGCATTCACTCGGGGCCACAGGCCTAGAGCTCAGCCCCTTTGAGAACTCATATCCATGACCTCGAGAGGGGTACATAATGCTTGATGGCGAGTCAAAGTTCCCCATCCACAAAGTTTCCGCCTTCAAAGCACATTCACCTACCAAAGCCTTAATTTTCCGTGATATTTTTTCACCTGCTTGTTACCATGGGAGTATAGATACACTGGCGGTATGAACAGGAGGAAAACGAGTTTTGAGAATGCGTCAGCCATAAATTGACGCGCAAGTCCCAAGTAGGTGGAAGTATCTCCTTCGGTGCGCTCTGGAATTTTGGATGTCTTAAACCCGCTCTGTCTTACGCATCGCTAGTGTTTCTTCTGCAAGTTGCTATGCATTATGAACGGCACATTCCTACAGGGTTATTCTAACGGTTAGGAGTACTGTTCTTTCTTCCCGTTTTCTTGAGCCACGCGCGTACAAAAGTGAGCGAAATCAGAATAGCAGGAGGCGCGCTAAATTACACACCGTAGGGCTAAACAGTAATGTAAGACTAACCATTTGGCTCCCAAAAAACCCCATATTTTTGCTACAGCAGTTTCAAATATGCAATATCTTGGGGATTGCTTCAGTCACTTCCATGTGGGTATGCGCGGTGGGGTGGGTAATGCGATGAAGTGGCTGCGTGAGAGGCTTTTTGGATAGGGGAATTAGTTCGCGGCTGTGGAACCTCCCACCTTGGAATAGAAGAATAGCGTAGAACTTGTGTTTACTTGGATGCTTGATACACCATACTATCGTGCGAAGTTGGTTTGTATTTAATATAATTTATTTAGCTATTTTCTGGTGGACTATGTACTGGATAGACCAGATTATGCTTCTGCCTTGTGAAGGACTATTTTTCTGTAGAGGGTGAATGTTCTTGCTTTTGGGACAATGCTTCGGAGGAATCACTTTATCGTTAGTTTCCTTGTGATCTTTATTTTATTTTACTTATTTATGCTTGCCGTAACCTTGTGATGATTAGAGTAGCCGTCTGGAGGGTGATAATGCTGCCTTGAGCTGACTTGTGTGAAGGCGTTGCATCGCTGCAACTTATTGTTATATCCTTGTATGCTCTAGATTGGCGCGCGCAAGGTAATTTCGCATCGGTATTTCGGCCGTTGATATTGTGAACCTTCTTCTCAATCTGCAGCGTTATTTTGTATCCCCTTTTTACTGATAGACTTTCTTACTTGTGATGCAGTCTTTAACTTGGCGCCTGCCTGATTTCGGGAAGCTTTGTGAAAATATTTGACATAAGGTGGACTAATACTCTAATGCCCCTTTTCTCCCTTTTTTTCTCAGATATCAACTTCCGTTTCAGTTAGTCTCCTAGCTAAAGGGGGGAATACGCTGCATAGCATAATATTAGCCTGTGAGCAAGAGTAGCAATTAACATCATGCGTTGTGCTGGATATAATGATCTCCACTCAGGCTATTCGTGATAAGTTGACCCAGAGCCTGTTAAAGGAGGCAAAGGGGTACTTTGAAGAGAAAACATTCAATTTTCCTCAAAAATCTGCCACGTTGCAAGAGACTCGTTGTTTTACAGAGTCTCCTTTGAATCTTCGGCGATGCTGTGAGACCGTAATAAAGGTACTTTATCTCATACATGCTCAGAATGACCCGCTCACTCCGGCGGAAACCGCTGATCTCTTCTTTTCAACGACGAGGTTGTTTCAGTCTAATGATCAGCGGCTGCGGCGTCTGGTTTATTTATTACTCAAGTCTATTCAGGTGCAAGATATCAAAGTTTTTATCCTTACAAACGCATTGACCAATGATATGAAAAGTGATAATGATTGTTACAAAGCCAATTCAATCAAAGTCCTGAGTCGTATCATTGACCCATCTATGGTCAGTCAGATAGACCGTTACCTAAAAACCGCGGTGATTGATAAAAACCCTTTCGTTTCTTCCGCTGCCTTGACGTGTGGTATTGCGTTATTAAAGCTTGCCCCGGAAATCGTGAAACAATGGGTAAATGAAGTAAGTCAGACGCTGTATAGCAAAGATCCTATGGTTCAGTTTCATTCCCTCCTCCTACTGTACGAGCTAAAGCGGTCGGATCTTTTAGGGATCAAGAAATTGGTTTCTAATATTATAGATAAAGGAAACTTTTTTAAGTCTCCCCTTTCAGACTGCATGGTCATCAGGTATGTAGTGAATTTGCTAAAAGTAATGGGAGGGGGAGCTGTAGTGCCAGCGGCATCCATAGCTGGTAGTGTTCTACCGCATGAACGAGGCGCAGGGGGGTTTAGTGTTGCTAACGAAGCAATTGCAATGAAGAAATTCCTTTTGGAGTTTTTGCGCACTTCTCTTCACAACAGAAGTGAAATTGCGATGTTTGAGGCTGCCAAAGGGTTCTGCAGCTTGGCTGTTAGTGTAGGAGCTGGCGTTCACAATGGCACAACCATAAACATTTACGGATTCGACATCATACCTGCTGTGACAATTTTGCAAATCTTAGTAACTTCCCCGAAATCTGTATTGCGTTTCGCTGCAATCAAGCAAATCAATATGTTAGCCCAGGCATACCCTTTTATTGTGTCTCGCTGGGATATCGAGGTAGAACCTTTGTTGGCTGATTCTAACAGAAATATTGCTACGTTAGCTTTGACAACCTTGTTGAAAGTTGGGAATGAGTCAAATATTGACCGGCTTATCAAGCAGATCTCAAGTTTTGTGAACGAGGTGAGCGATTCATTTAAATTAGATATAATGAAAGCCGTTAGAGTGATGTGCGTAAACTACCCTTCCAAGCATAAGCTCCTGATGTCAGTCTTGTCCTCAAACTTTAGACTGGATGGAGGGTTTGCTTTTAAGAGTCAGGCAGTGGATGCGCTTATCTTCTTAATTGAGACTATTCCACAATCACAAGAGAGCGGATTGCTTCAGTTGTGCGAATTTATTGAAGATTGCGAGTTTCCACTCTTGTGCGTTCGGATTCTCACTTTTTTGGGGAATATTGTACCGACGATGGAAGCTCCCTCACGCTATATTAGGTTTATTTATAACCGTCTCATGCTTGAGAGCCCCATGGTTAGAGCTGCAGGAGTAGATGCATTGACGAAAATTGCGGCGAGATGTCCTTTTTTAAGGAAAGATATCATAACCTTACTGAACTTTTGTGTTTTAGATAACGATGATGAAGTACGCGACCGATGTTGCCTATATCTGCAAGCTATTGAAAAGCAGCAACATGAGCCATCTTCTAAGCGTGTTAGTGATGGATACTATGGAAAGGAAACTAAGCATGAAGGTAGTGTAGGCAGCAATGATAAAAATACTGGCATACTCGTTGACCTTCTGCAGACAAGCTCAGATGTGTCTTTAGAGGATCTGACTGAGAAATTAGCCTCTCATATTCAGTATGGCCATGGGGATAAGCCTTTTGACATTTCGTCGGTACCTAAGGAAGCAAACTTTGAGAAGAAGGCTGCAGATATGGCAGGATGGAAGCCTGGCTCCGTGAAAGGTGTTGGTGAGTTTGAGGTTGATTCGGAACAGGGGGTTTCAGGGCCAGGAGCAGGCGCACTTGGCGCAGGAAAGCTACCGCCGTCGTACTACTTAATGTCATCGGAATTGGGCTACTCTGTAGATGGCATTCATATGAGCACTCACGAAACTAGTGAACAAGCGTTATTTATGGGCGTTGAAGGCATTATAGCAGCTCAGGAACTAGGGAAGCTATTACTTGTTGGTGCACCTATTTTCATAACAGAAACAGAAGACGAATACACTGTAAAGGCACGCAAGTTTATCTTTCCATCTCATATTATTCTCGAGTTTGAGGTTACCAATACCTTGGAAAACCAGGTCCTCGATGATCTAACTGTTGAACTTACTCGCTATGACCATAGTCTTTGGCAAGTGAAGGGATCAACAGCTATACGCCACCTAAGTTCTAAAAGTTCTTCTATAGTTTACTCAGTCTTGTGGAGCCGGAAGTCCTTTGAAGTACCTGCATTAGTTGATGAGCTAAGAAGCAGCACTAGTAATCGAAGCCAACAACTTAGGAGTGTCGCTACTGGACATTTTGATGTAGTCCTAAACTTTACTCTGAAAGAGCAGGATGATGCGTTAGGTTATAGAGACAGCTATCGGGTTGAGGCGGTTGTAGTGACAATTTCTGACTATCTCACTCCTCGGGAGCTTCCGACTGGCGAGTTTAAACTTCGCTGGGACAAAATCATGTCGCCACCGGCAGTTTCCACTTCCCCTGCTGGAGCACAGGGAAGTGAGTTGGTTGGGAAGTTTAGCTTAAGCTTTAAAACTATTGATGCTGCAGTTAAAGAGTTGATGCACTCTTTGCAACTCGCAGCTTGTGACGGGTCTGAAATTGTTGACCCCTCGAAGAAACTTCATTCCCTGCTTCTTTCCGGTCTTGCGTTCGGCGAGTCCTTGGTTCTCTGTATTGCCACCATTGCTATGACGTCTGAACATGGCTGCCTGTTACAGCTACACTGTAGAAGTAGCTTTGCTGATATCTGTGCAGCTATCATCGACTCTGTTGGATAGAACAGTTTATTTGCGGTGAGACATGCATATCTATATATGTCCGTCTATAGGCTAAAAATATTGCTTGCCTTTTCGAGTGTGTAGTCTCCTGAACAGTCTCCTGAATCCCCTCATGAAAGCGCTAAAACAAAAAATACGCTTGATGCAGCACTGGCCATGCTAATGAGTGCTACAATAGCACTCATTAGCATGATCCACAGGTTAATTGATGCAAGGTGTTCTGGGCTCTGCATATGGCGTAATGAATGCAGATTTGGATGGCTAAATTGAGAATTAAGCCATGTGTAGTGTGTTGGTTAGATAAACTTGAAATATTGAAAGTGTTCGCCGAAGTTTTGTGCGACTGACATTTATTGGTATTGTTTGCTCAAGTTATGTTAGGCTTCGAACCTAGGGAGTTTATTTCTATATATCCTACTGATGTGTACCCTACATCGCCGTAAGGGCGTTGGCAGGTGCATACGCGTGTTTTCCCGAAGCGCCGAGTATACCGTAAGGAGTGGTTTCTGTGATATTTACATGCATACATGCAGTAATAATTGTTTTTGCATTACAAAGTCATGAAGAAAGATTAGAGGGAGTTAAGGGCTTCCCACAGCATATAGTTCATAGCGGGGGGCTGCAATCTTGTAGCACCCGGACTGTGCAACGTTCTGGGTTACATGGGAGAATTCATGGCTTCTATTAAGCTTTTGGTGCACCCTAAACCCTACAACGTGCAGGGCCAGCACCCAGCACGCAGTTTAGAATACTTTCACCGTGTGAGATCAGCGCTGCGCTCTCAATGGACCCCTTGGCCCTTGAAAATGCCTTACACATTGGGAGATGGTTACGAGGTCATGACATGCGCAATTTTGGAGTTTAGGCTAGATATAGCGGTTGATTATATGTAAGTGTTGTACCTATGCCGCGTTGATAGAAAGTCCTCATTATACCAGGTTATTCTATCAATCTCAGAATTAGTCCTCGAGCGGAGGCAGTGGCACACGGGGGACGTAATCACCTCATAGACTTGCGCCTAATTTTATGGAGTGTTGCTACGGTAAACCTCACCCTAGATATTGTACACATTGGGTGACTGGCACGTGGCTTTGTATGTAGACTTCGCCGGGCTTATCGCTCTGCTCCGAATGAGACATTAGGATTAATGCAAATGAGAAAGCTATATAAACTTAATCAGCTTCTATCCAAGGTATATAAAGCCGCCGGGAGTCAAACCGTAGCCTTGCTCCAGCGGTATCGACGCTGGAAACCCAAACCACCAGCAGTACTTCCGATGCCTAAGACTATGTGCTTCCCCTGTTCAGCGCGTTTGGTTCCAATTAGCGGTCCTCTTCTAACTGGCCTCGGTAAGCGGGAGCCACTGCGCTGTTAACACTTTATTTTTTTTCATTATAACCAAGAGTTCAACCATACCCCTCATATACGATCTTTAGAGCTAAGATTTCTATAAAGTATTAGGGTGATCTTCCGACATGCAATCTGCTGTGCGAATCACCACGCTATGGTTATCACGCCGCCATGCGTGTAGCCTTGCTGCTTAATCGGTACAACTCAATGGAATTTGCATGTCGAATGCATGGATGAGGCCACTGTAATATCTAACGCGACCATGTCGAAACAAAAACTTCGGCGAATATTTTAAGATAAAAAATGTCGCTAAAGGCAGCTTTTCAGCGAATTGAGCTTGCTCCACCTTCATAATTCAGCCTACTTATTTTGTAACAATTACTTCAGGATAGTACATTAAACGATTGAGGTGGCCAATATCGGACACGAAAGATTTCCATGTACGAAACTCCTTCAGCTAGGGATGAGCAATCATCAGTGGATAGCTATTCCAGAAAAGCAATGGTGAGAGCTTACTTAATCGGTATAAGCAGTGAATACATGCTCATGATAAGCAGCGATGAATACATAATTGATCGGGTTAACCAGCAACAAATAGTTATGCAATCCTATATTGTAGCACAAGTTAATGAGTCCAGATAATGCTTATCAAAAAGGAATATCGGCAAGAGTTTCTCACCTTGGCACTCATGGGAACAAAGACAATGCCAGAGTTTTCGCTTCAAGGTTGCCTCAACGATTCAAGATGCATAATATAAAGACAAATGTATATTACCGGGACCAGAGAAATACACGCTGCTATGGCAACAGTTTCCTGACTATGCTATGTTTTCTATTTCGATCGCACACAACGAAGACATAAAGCCAAAAAAAACAAAGTTTGAGGCGCCGGCTCAGACTGCAGATCCAGCAAACTACTAAATAAAACTAATCAAGCGTCTTGGATAACAGAGACTGCACGGAGCGGCCGTTAATAAAATAGAACGACAGACAAGGCAGTATTTTTTTTGTGAAATTATGCAACTAGTTCAAGCAAACTATAAATGAAAAATACAGGTTTGGAAGCAAAAGAGGTAGAGTTTGCCAGGGCTTAAACGTGATGATATCAATGCTCTGAAACTCTATCCCAGAAAAATCTTAATTCCAGAAGAAATTTACGACTACATGGATAACCTACGTCTTGCGTAGAAGGCGAAAATTTGAGACCAAATGCCTCAATCGTATTACCATATAACTTTGCAGTTCCACAGAGAGTGCCTTATCATATCTAAATGAATTAAAAAAATCCAGCACAAGTAAGCGGACAAACTACTCAGAAAAAGAATACAACGGAAAGCTTGCGGAAATGCTACAGTTGATGAAGTACTCAAGTCTGAACCCGCAAAAAGCTTCACCAGAACATGCCCCAATGCAGCTCTACAAAAAAAATATCGCGCATCGGAATACATGAAAAAATGGTAGTCTACAACTAAAGCCTCAAAAGCTGCCTTGGTTTATATCTTGCTTGGATAGTTTCCCCTCTTCGCTTCATCTATATAAAAGCCAGAATTTCTGTCATGGGAAAAGCACAACACTAGTATCTGCAGGCGTAAAAATTATATTAAATTAGTAATTGCATAGCTTCGCATGTATATTATAAACAAAAAAAATGCAATGAGAAATAATGCTTGCAACTATGACTAGCAAATCATTCTGCAAACGAACTTACAAAAATTTTCCCTTTAAAACATCAGCAGCCTATCAGCACACGGATTACCAGTGGCTTTAAATTTCTCAGAGTATAACCGCAAGGATATTTTTGAAAGGTAAAAAAAATGGAAGATAGATCGCTTTTCAACAAATTATTAGCATGTAACTCTTAATACAACGAATCGATTTTTGCATTAATGCAGCTCTACCATGTTATCCACAGGCGAATTCCATACACCTTCATTATGTATAATCAAGACAGCGTAGCTAGAGCACACATAGCAGGAAGCTAGCACCGTTTTGAAACGCAACGCAAATACAAAGAGTATTAGCAATACTATAAACAAGTAGTCACATAAACTAGAGCCAAAAACACATACTTACATACAAGGGCAATTTTCATATTCTGAAGGCTTCTCAGTTTACCAAAGATTTATAGTCATCATCGCGTAGTCAACTCACTCTCATTCACGAAATACTTCCTCATTGTTTGTCTGGCTAATCGCTATGTCAAGTTCCATATTCGGAAAGACAATAAATATTCGCCGAGACATTCACAGCTTCGTATGACGAGAGTATATATGTACATGATGCCATCAATGGTTGAAGGCGTATCCAAGTACACAAATACACTGCATCATATTGAGCATAGTAGAGCATTCTCTACAAAGCTCGAAGAACATAGTGCGCGCAGTTCAATGCGGCATAGTTTATCAGGCTATTGTTACATTGAAGAAACAGTGCCTTCAGTTCTTCAACAAGATGAACAGCCAGGAAGTAGGATCGTAGCAAAACATCTAATTTTCAGGCAAAACCAGAAAATCTCCACAACGTGCTTTCGCCGACACGAAGGGAACGACGTAAAATGAACGAGAGTAGTATTACCAACGCTACTAAAATTTGGAGTTTAGCCCAAATCTAGTTATTTTTTCGTCATACAAAGCCCAGAATAATCACAAAAAGTAAACATAAAGCACTTCAAAAACTGTGAAAAGACTATGATCAGCAACACTTATGCCGGTCTCACGGCTCACAAGCATAAGAATACACTTAAATGAAGAAAAGGTAAAAATAGACATAAAAACTTACAGATAAAATTTTGATTCCACTGATATAACTAAAAAAAGCTGGGAATAGTTAATATTCAACCAAGTCAGCAAAAAGAGCACTGTCAAATACTAAAGTACGCATTGAGGAAGTATAAATTCCTGGATATAAACTGGAACAAAATGCATTAAAAAAAGCCCTCCAATGAGTTTGCCATTCCAGTTCCAAGGGAAATTCTTAAAAAAGAAGAGCACTTCCATCTCACAAATCAAACAGGAAAAGGGGTCGCAAAAAAGCAAACATCTCAATGAAATATCACGATTCAGTATTTAATCATGAATGAGCTTTGAAAAATTTTGGGTCTGCTCATCATCTAATTTGCTACATATATACTAACCCAAAAATCGTTGTAAAGAAATACTCACATATGCGTATTATATCCCCTTTTTTATAACTGGAAATCATCAGCGTCGCAAAGCCTCCGGAGCACAAGTAAAGGTCACCGATAGACAGAAGTGAGAGGCAAAAAAAGAAAGAAGCGAGAACCCAAGGAGGAGATGCTAGTGGAAGACACAGGACGGGTTTTACTTTCGTGGGGGTCGAAGTATGAATCACCGCAAGTTGGCGCTTTAGCGAAGGTCGGAAGGCATCGGGATAAGGAAAAAGGAGATAAGCTTCGCCACGAGCATAAACATCGCTTTGTAGCTATCGCCTCACGTGAAATTTCCCCGCAGAAAAGGGGTAACTGCGGCTAGTTATAAATCCTCTGCTCGCCCCTCCAAAGAGAGGTACTACTAAATAGCTCAGAGCAATATAGCGTGTCATGGAGCGCTATTTTTCCGCGGCTCGCGATTCATACACCTTTTCGGGGTGGTATTTGCGTTTATAACCAAAAGGAGCCCAATACGCACGCTGCAAGCGCACTGTTGAGCGACGAGCAGGGTTTGTTTACGGATACGCTGATTGCTTTGCATTTGCCTACGAAGAAGGGGTGGAGGTTTGGGGTGGGGAAGGAAGGTTTGTGGAGGTAGCTAACAAGAAGCAGGGAGGTTGGTCAGGTAGCTAACAAGAAGCAGGGAGGTTGGTCAGGTAGCTAACAAGAAGCAGGGAGGTTGGTCAGGTAGCTAACAAGAAGCAGGGAGGTTGGTCAGGTAGCTAACAAGCACCAGGAAGGTTCCTGGAGGTAGCTAGCTGAAAAAGATGCTCAAAAACGCAGTTGGAACACCATTGCTGGCGGCACGAGTAGCTCCATTCAATGGAAAGTAAATTTAGACCCGTGCGCTATGCACATCGCCGAAGCTACCTCCAACGGTAGCATTGCGTAACTTGAATGTAAAGCTACCATCCGTCAAAGCCAACATCACAATGTCATGATTTTTCATAAACTGACTATACTTTATCTCTCAAAAAGCGCCAAAAAATTAGTACAGTTAGCTTCATGATATTGTGGCGCTTATGAGCACAAATTACCTAAATAGATCATGGTATTTTCATTTTTAGGATAGCTTTGATTAAACGATTGAGACATAGTTCTAAAAAGATAAAATATTTTTTAATTGGAGGAAGTTCATTTTTCATCTTTCCGCCTGTAACAACGTATATATTATGGTAAACCTTCCAATGGAAGAATATGATTATTTCATATAAGAATCATTGAAATTTTATCTCGCTTCTTAAAAGTATCCCATAGTTTTCATTATTTGTTTACATGCCCTCTGTTGGTCGAAAGCTTTATTTTTTTGTAGTTTATATAGCACTAGCTAAGTTTGTTGTAAGTTTCTTAGTCTTTCACAAAACATGGAATAATAGTTAGAAAGTTTAAGTTCAGTTTTGGATCATAATTTTGATGTAGCCAATATATCGGAGTTCAACCCTCATAAAGTGACAACGAAGTTTTTATGCAGATATCACGCACTACAAATTACCTATATTTTTTGTACGCTCTGACGTATCGGGAGTTTCAGTCGTTATTGCTAGACGTTTTCGGTGGGGTCTTAAATTATCACCTAATATGTGCACTTTCCTGCGCTCTTGATCTTTAGTGGTTACCTACTCCTTAATACGTTACCATATCCATAGCTACAGTCTTTAAAACTTGCTATTGGGATTTATGCTTCACGACGCTTCATATGTATAGCGTTTGTGGGTAAGGCTCCTGAGTTTATCCTTTACTCAGCTACGAACTAGCAACTCGAACTCTAGGTCTCAGTGAATTTTATCCCGATTCCTTAGCGTAGATCCTGGTTGGCTCTACCACACAATCTATGCTTACTTTTACCACCGGTGTTAATTACCATATTAGAGTATGAAGCTATAGCTGTTGTACACTGAAATTGAATCACTACGTGTATAGCTCTATCGATAAAAAAATCCAACCCGTACATCAATTACCTTTTAATAACCACTCAATACATAAATGCAAGCAGGAGCTACTGCAAGTAAGCGGTGCTCTCTCATCATTTCCCGCAGACATTCGAAGTGACTTTGTATCCCTGTGGCAGTCTCTAGGTAAATATATGTTTGTGCCGTTAATACGCACCTGTGCCACTTCTCAGTTATCGATAACCTAGGAGACAACTGTGTATGCACAACAATTTGCCTCAAAATTCAGTTGCTTGTTCTCTTGAAAGGTTAAAAAAAGCTTGAAATTTTATTACAGTGACATAGAAACTGATGTGTACAAGGATTAAACCGCATTAAACCATTAAAATTCTAGCTAAATCCCCCTGGAATGACACGGAACTATTCGAATACGGCGAACTGTGCCCTCCTTCATAAACAAATGTAAACTCTCATCTGTGCTATTCCAAGTCATAAATGAATATAAGCCCCCGAATACTATCGTTGTAATGCTTATTTATCTGTACCATAAACTTGGACTAAACGAAGGGGTAGCCCAGCCTTTAATGAACATATACCGACTACTTACTGGTCAAGGGATCTCCAGTCGCCAACTATCAGAGGGTCATGACTATCATCACCCGCTAGCTAGAGGGTCATTATAGCCTATTCGCCCCCTATCAGAGGGTTATCATTATCATCACATACCAACCGAAGAACTACTATGTCACCTACTCACTGGCTAGAGAGTTATTATAGCCCATTCGCCGACTATCAGAGGGTTATGATCAAGTCATCACCCACAAGCAAAAGATATACTATATTACCCACCCATCATCGACAAATCTACTGTAAATACCTACCCACTCACTAGTCACAGAGTTAATATTGTGCCCCACGACGACCGAGCCCCCGCTGAGAGGGAGTTATTACCACTACTACTGCTACTACTGATACCCACCCATTCAATAGACACTATTACCCGCACACAGCGCAAAGTACTCCCCGTAATCATTACCCACTAACCCTAACCAGCCCGAGTAATAACACGCACCATGCATATAGGGCTTATAATATATGATCTGTATACGTGTTGATGGTGCCGGGCCAATACGCACGTTTATTGCTTATTCTGCGGACACATAGTGGCGTTGATACGGGCCCAAGCTGTTTACCTCACCTGCTCCTCAGTTAGCCTGTACCATAAGAATTACCTCCCCAACGTTTTATAGCGCATGCCGTGCTCTGTAAACTTCCCCGTCGCGGTTCATCCCTCCATCAATGATAGCCTCCTATGTTCGGCCTTTCATACACTTGCGGCAGTCGCCATACCCGCTTTCGTAGGTGATCTTGACAGTTTCGACGACCACTTTTATCATAAATGAGCCAACTCATAGCATTGCTGCGATACAAGGTGACAGACCGATGGTTTTTCTATGCGTGTATACCTTCTCATTTGTAATCAAATGAACGGTTTCACTTATTAAGAACGCGTCAGCTAGGTAAATATGCATATATATTGAAATTTTAACATTAAGAGGATTGACTCTAGCACATACTCGTAAATGATTGCTTTGCATATAGAAAAAGGGACCGCTAGTTATCTGGTGTCAAAGTGCAGAAGTTGTCGTGTTTGAAACAGTGTGATGTGCATGCGTAGAAATCATTATATATTTAAAATGCGGTCTTTTTTTTAATATTTGTCGCGTCTTAAATGGCGATAATTTGGTATGATGCAGAGTAGCGGTGTAGGAGGATGTTGCAGTTGTGTACCTTGTGTTTAGGGATATAGGGAGATGTAAGAGTGATTTTGTTTGGGTTTGGGGATATACTGAAGTGTACCAATTACGCTGCTTGGTACTAGGTTTACTCATAGCGGATATAGGTGTGGGGGTGGTGCATGTCTATAAATTGCATAGGGTAACTGCGCTAGGAAAGGGGAAACGGGTCCTGCATCACGCATTTTTTTGATAATCTTATTGCATATTGGATAGTAAAAGGAGGCGCTAAGTGAGTATGCCGTTACCCCGGTTCTTTGGTGTTGATAAGATATTTTCAAGTAATGATTTTTCAAACGAATTAGCTTAGATTTACAAATTTGCCGCTCAGAATTAAGCGTTTGTGCGGTTTTGGGGTATTTAATCTTCATTACTCGTGATATTCTTGAAATTGCGGAGTATGTGAGTGTACGTGCATCTCGGTCTGCTAGAAGATGCGGATACGGTTTGTAGTAGCGGGGCAGTTTTAGATGAGTATATCTGCATATATTTTATTGATGAGTGAAGTTCATATGATGCTTGCTTGCAGATTATAGTCAAATGTGTCTCTGATTTAGCTTATTATCATGTGTTGTGATATTGCGTCTATTTACGTTATGATACTAAAGACACCTTTTTTTCTTTTTATTATTTTTAAAGTTTGATTTTGCCTCTGAGAACTCATTCAACATGGTTTGTACTTTTTGTAGGTAATTTCATCATGCTATTTCATTGGGCATAATGAGCATTATGCAAGTTAGGATAGTCGTGTCTTTGCGTCACATCGTAGCGCGTCTTCATCTTGATTATCATTTTGTGCTGTATTTTTGTTATCATTAGCGAGTTTTTTGGATTGCAATAAAAGGGAATCTTTTCTATGATGGGCTGTGCGACACCTTGTGTGTTTATTCTCCCTGGAGAGACAGCTCCTTGTATGCTGATATCTCGCTTTTTATGTTAAAATAAATCGTTTTTTGCAGTGAGAATATACAATTTAATGTTAAGCTAGCAAATTTGGATTTAGCTGTTAGTTTTCCAGTATATGTTATTTAAATCAGATTACATATATTTGGAACCTCGAATTTATCTTTACTTTTCGAATAGTTGCTAGTTATGTGAAGGGTTTTGTAGTACACTCCTTATGAGTTAGCTTCTGCTGCCAATCTAAGGTTAAATAACATACGGTAATACCGCGAAACATGCTAAAAAGCATAGACATAGAGTGTTGGCTTAGAAGCATCCATTCATATAAAGAGTGCGGTATAGTTAAGCTTTTTAGTTGATAAAATTGAATCTATGAGATTAAAAGTAAAAAAAATGAATTATATGAAAAAGACGTGGTTTTGAAACATCGCTTTTAGACCTGCGTAGCTCGCATCGTTTCGACTCAACTATTCAGCCGCTTCTTTACTGTTTCGTCGTTTATATTTTTTTTCCTTGAAATTTTCCTGCGGTTTTATGCATTCACCAGGATTTGCTGTGTTTGGCAAATCGCTGGAATCTCCAAGTCATGCAAGATATACTTTGCTTTTACCATGGTTTGAGGCAAATATTTTAGATAATTGTGGTAGCATTTTCGTTCATTTTTTACTGGGAAAGATTGAGTATTGATCTTTTAGTTTGCATCAGGGCTTCTTTATGAACGTAGAGATCGTATTCTATCATCTTTACTTAACCAGTCTTCGGTTTTTTTCCATTTTCTCTTTTCTTCATTCACCTCTACTTCATTCCTTTTCCCACCTTCCACTCCATCCTCTACTCCATCCTCCATTCCATCTTCTGCGCCGTCCTCCACCCC